>ARYC01016969.1:0-31505 GCA_000711775.1 Oxytricha trifallax
TGCACTAATAGTCTACTTTTATCAATCAAAAACTCAATCAAACTACTGAAAGGGTTTTGGGGTTTTGAATGGAATGAGAGGGCAAATTGATGAACTCTTAAATTACAAAGAGTTAGTTCATTCCTTGCACGAGAGTGGAGTGATTGATGACGGGGAAGACTACTAAACGAGCAAAATAATTAAAATATGATTTGAGAAAGAATCCGTAAAATGATTTTTCACCATTTAAGCTCTTAAATTTAATTTAACATCCTTAAGATTAAAATTATTTGTTGTCAGATTTCCTCAGTCATTCACGATCCTCAATAATTGCTATCATTGGATGATGGATTATTTCTATTTGTTTTTTCTACTTAACTTTGGGAGGTCTCGGCTCTTCTCATGATGTTTCGACCATATCTTCTCTATCCAACTATAGAGTCAGTTTTCAAGGAAGAATTTATTCTCTATACTCGTTTTTGCTTAATTACTTCGTAGATAGGTTTCCCCCATTTAGGTAAATAGAATTTTCAACAACTTATTGAGTGGTTTTATTCATTTTCTCTGTCTATACACTGACCTTTGATTCTAGCTTTTTTTATCTCTTGTTTGTCATTCCTATCAGTTATTCTCATTCTTTTTTTTTCACTTTTTACATGAAATCAGCCTTCTAATTCATTTCATTTTCATTAAGTGTGACAGATTGTTCTGAAATTGATGCATCGCTAAGAACGTTCAAAAGTTTGGGTTATTCTTATAAAGTAGTTTAGCTACTTTAAGATTAGGTTAGCTATTTCATTTTAGCTGTTATTAGAATTATTTATATTTTGAAAGGAGCTGACGTGATTCTAAAACGAATGGACACTCACTTTGTTAGAATTTATTGAGACATCAATATCTATCTTACCCTCCATTATTTAGCTTTTACTATCTTTCAACAATGTTTACTTGCTCTTCTTTTAAATACCAAGATATGTTTAAAGCGCTCCCAGTTTTAGATGTGTTTAGTTTTCCATGACTTACTGTTGAAATTTGACGACTTATTCTACTGTTTCCTTGCAACATTGCTTGTATATTATTTACTAATATGTGCATTTCTTATTTAGTCTTCCAACCCTGCCTATAATTAATCAAGCGACCTGCTTGAAAACACATTACCAATTATTAAGAAAATACCTCCATTAAACTCGATTTCATGAGAAGTTTTGAAATCAGTCCCTCTTCCTTGTTGCTCATTCATGAGAAATACTCCAAATTACCCTTCAATGTTCTTTTGAGAAAATTATTATTCAAACTAAACCTCAAGTTTAGGGCCTTTAACATTTTTCATAGAATGGAAAGGAATGTAGGGCAAACTTTTTAAAGTAATTCTTGATAATTGTGTAAGACTATTGAGCAACTATCAAAACAGAGGTCAGCTTACAATATTTGAGGCAGGTTTCGTATATTCTCTTGCAATAATCTACTTAATTTAATGAAACCAGTTCCTGTTGGAGTTTGATTCTCTTATCACCCATCAAGCAGCTTAACTTTGGAAACACTGTTTCCTTCTCATCAAATGCTACTTTTAGGCAGCTCAGTTCTTTTATGAAATAACGGAACCAGTGAATCCAACGATCCTCTTGGCAGTAGAAATTAAATCAAACAGATCTCCAATTTGATTAACGCACCCTTCTAGCAAGATCCAATCATACTCATCTATAATCACAAACGAATTTTTCCAAATATCCTTGAAGTCTTAATTCGCGGAAACATTTTCAAGTATCTTCTAAGTGAGGTAATAGACACCAGGTAAAGAGCTGTATTAATTGACGTTAACATTTAGAGATGAGTTTTTGATGAGCTTCTCAAAGTTTTTCTCAACCCTCAAAACAAAATGCTCTTTCTTTCCAATGACGAATACAGGCTCTTTGTACTGCTAAGCTAGTAATATTGCGTAGGTAGAGCATAAAAGAGTCTTTCCGTTTCCCACCCCAAAATTAATGAAAGTAAACTTTTAGTTCTACCACATTAGAAAATTCAAGCAAAGCTTTTAAAGTGACAGAAATTAAATCCCATTATCTACTAAAATAATTTGAGCTATTTGGATTCGTTGAAAGCTTGCAATTACATTTTTTAACAAAAGTCTTAAACTTATTCAGAGTCTGAGTTTAATTTCCTAAACTTATTTAATATCTACTTGAGCTCCTACTCATTAAAGTCACTTGCTTTATTTGGTGTATGCATAAGCTAATTAAGCTTTGTAAAATCTTCTTTAAGGCAATCTATTATGATATCTCTCCTGCATCTTATTCCTTTTTCCTGTTGAATAAAATCCAAGTTTTTACTAAGCTCAGAAATCTTATCGATCTTGTTCACCCAAAGTGGATTGCGCTACTTTAGCTCAAGAGAAATTGATTACAAGAAAAAAGTAAAGTCTTCTTAATCAATGCAATCCCATTTTTGTATAAAGATCTCGCTCATTGTGTTTATAAACTTATCAAATTTTTAGAAAGAAGGAGAACTTGAAAGAGCGCATATCTAGATAAAGTCCCCAACTACTTTGATTGGCACATGACGAATTAGTCTTAGGCCCTGGTCCTCCTTTAGTATTTAGATAAAAGCTTTATTCAAGAATAAAAGCGTATTAGGCAGCAATCTCACAGCCTCTGAGTCTATTTTGAATAGCTAAAACGTCCCAATCATAAGAGGAATGATTCCGATGTTGCTCTTGTCTAATTGAAATACTTCTTCTTAGAGCTTTTCCAGGAATTGTGGCTCATTAATGAAAATATAGTTTGATAGTTCAAAAGCTTTATCAGTGTTTGGTCTTTGAGCAAGCAATAACATTGAGCTCTTTAAAAGGTCTTATTCAATTTCGATAATTTCGTGATTGTAATAGAACAGTGAGGAAACAAAGAGCCTTGTTTTTATTGAGAGATCACACTTGAACCCATATTCAGCTCATATTTCAGCTTGAACATGTTCTCTTATAAATTTTCTGAACAAGCAGTTTTTAAATTTTTAAGAAATTCCATTATACTTTAGCTGTTCATATTGAAATTTTAATGAATAAAGTCTTGTCTTCCTTAAAGCTTAAGTATCATATATTCTCTTATATATATATAGAGGTTATTTCAGATTGGATCTTGGGGGCCATTATTTACCTAAGAATTGAGAGTATCAATTTGGACTGGCTTAAGGTCTCCTCCAGGAAAGTGCGGCATACCAACTTCAATGAAGTCTGCTTGATTATTAATCAAAATGTTTAGTTGAAGAAATTTTTCCAAGGCTCTTGTCTTTTACCGATTTTGTTTAATTCTTGGTAGTTTTATTGAGGATAAACTTGCTTAAATAAATGGACAAATCCTGTGATCCAATTATAGGTTTGAATTCTTCCATTTCTAGTATCTTGCTTATATCATAGCTATGATGAGGTAGAATTATATTTGCTTTGTCAATCAATTCAGGGAAATTTGCGTTTAAATATTAAGGCTTACTCCCTCTTTTTTTCTCAGGGTGTGATAGGTTGTCTTATGTCTATTAATCTTCATTCTATATTCTCTGCTAATTGACAGAATGAAAGGGTTTTTTCTAGAATTCGAGAGATTCTATAGAATTAAAGTTTTCTGAAGCTAAATCTCTTTTATGGCCTTTTATTATGATTGAGGCCTCCAGAATTTCCAAGTTTTTAGGGTTTATCATACTTTTGCCACTTTATTGAGAAATTTAAATTTTCAGATTATTAACTATTAATCTGCTGTCTTAATTAATAAAGAGCGCTATCTTAATTGTATTAATACCCAAAATTGCCTCAAATTGGGTATGTGAAGGCTCTTTCTACTTCATAATAAAGCAAAGAGAGACTGGCGACTTATTGAAGGGATCTTTAAGAGCAATAGGAAAAAGTTAAGCCGATTATTTAACTTAATCTACTTAATATCTTGTTGAAATAAGCCCGTATTATAATTGCCTGCATTTGAGCCACTTTAAATAATTATATTCATTAAGCAAGAGCCAACTCTGACCAATCATCTCAATTGAGGGATGTCACCATGTTTAAGTTGATATTGCAATTAAACTTTTAAAA
Organism: Oxytricha trifallax; assembly: GCA_000711775.1. Lineage (NCBI taxonomy): Eukaryota > Ciliophora > Spirotrichea > Sporadotrichida > Oxytrichidae > Oxytricha > Oxytricha trifallax. Next base: position 4,049 of record ARYC01016969.1, read on the forward strand.
ATTGTCGATGGAAAAATAGCTCTGTCATAACTCGATATCAACATGGATGTATTAAGCGCAATTAATTGAAATTAAGACAAGCTAATTCTTAATTAATCCATTAAATTCGTATATATTCAATAACTTAAGACTTTATTACATAATATAGGTAATAACTTCAAGAACTAAGCAGAAACGACAAGATTAAACATAAATATTAAATAAAAGTTGTATAAGACTGTGAGAGGATTTAAATTTTCAATCAATTATTAAGAATCATGGCGTGAAAGAGTCTTTAATGACAATCTATTTCTTTCTTTATATTCAAATATTTGATTTAAGATAATTAATTCTCTATTTAAATTGAATATTTAGCTTTATTAAAATACTGGATTTCTCTGCTTCCCTGCCACAAGTACCACTCGAGAGTGAAGAAATGGTATTTTTTACACGGACAGCAGGTGCCGAACTTAGACTATATCGATGACGGGGAGCAATAGTAGCATAATTATAAAGACTAGACATAGAAGTTATGGGCAGGTAGAATACGCCAAAAATCATGAGAAAAATTGTATTTTTTATCTTCTCCATTTTTATTTTCTGAAATCATTTTTACTGTTATTATATGCTTCATATGTTAATAATTTGCTCTTTCAGTGTTATTAATATATAATAATTTATTGATTTTCTTGTTGCGTAATGTTTATATTTTTAAATAAATATATTTTTATTTATAAATTAACTATTAAAAAATTTTAAAGACAATATATTTTATCATTTTTATATTTATGCTGTTTTTTTTTTTATCAATAACAATTAATTGATCTTTTTTTACTTTTTTAAGAAAAATTTAATATTTTTTTTTTAATCTATTCTCTTTAAAAATGCCATAAATTGATTTCATTTTCTTTCAAAATTCACTTTATAATTTTTATATTTACTATTTAATTGATTTTTTAAGCATGTTTATATTTAAATTTTATTATTAATTAATTATAATGTTTTAATCATTTATTAAAGTATTTTAATGGATGTTTCTAAGAAAATTAATATCATAGTCTTCTATTTAAATTAAGGGAACCTAGAGAAAATCTTGATGAAAAGTATTATATTATCTTGTTGAAGATAAATAATGATATGATTTTACTAAATAACATATTTTAACAACAAACAGATTCATATGATGAGATTGCTCTGTAAACTTACAAATAAACTTAAAAGAAATAGTCATTGTAATTATAAGCATTTTCTTTAAGTAAAGTATAAAAGAATAAGACTAAATTTGATAGGTAACTGTTCATTAAATATCTAAGTATGAACTTTGATGAACGATTTCCGTATGAATATGAAAAAATGAAAAAGAGGATATGATGTATTTAGTGATGGTTTAGTTTAAAAAAGGAAGAGTCAAATGAAGACAACTATTAACAGAGAATATTTATATGTGAGTCAAAGTGAAGAGATGTGTAGAAACATATAAGGTCACCAAAATTAATTTAAAATATTTAGAAAGCTATCGTATTTTATGAATTCAATATTCTTATATATTAAATGCTGGCCTTTATTATTTCACTACTACTATTACTTATGATTGCAACAGAATAACGGCTGTTTTTTAAGAAGTATCTAAGATAAAATCGAATAGTTTTATAGGTATCAATTACACCATTTGAATAAAATAATAATTTTTAAAAGCATATTTTAAAGATTATGAAGGTAGTCAGAAGTATATAAAGTTCTTATAGTGATTATTAATATGTATTTGTTATTCTGAAATAGATAATTAAAAAAATATATTTTTTTTCTATTAGTTTTTAATTAGTAGATCTTACATAATATAATTAAACTAGAGTATTAGAAATTTTTAGTCTGGTCTAATCTTATTCGGGAGCATTTTGAGTTCTACACAAAACACCAGATAAATTATAAAAAGTCTTGAATATAAATATTTAATTAAATATAATCAAATGAAATATATTTTATAAGCATTATTTTAATTTGAGAGGGTTGAGTTCAATTTTATCGATAATAAGTTTGTAAGAACCTTATCGAGGTAACAATTTATAAATGTTAGCATAGACTACTACATAAGTAACAAGTGAAATAGCGATCATACAAATGAAAGTCAACAATGAAGATCCTGTATAATAATATAAAAGAAGTCGAGAAGGCTAAACGTAATACCAAAATATATCTTTTTAATAATTTTAATATACTTATTTTTTTAAATCTACCAAATAAATTATCGTTTGAGTTACATCTATAAAATAATAATATACAGTATGTCTAGCCTTATTGAAACAAGATAACCCTGCTCATTAATTACATCAAATGTCTACATCATCCTCAGAATAGCATTAAACTAGCATGATTGAAACTGCAAACAAGCTTAATCTTTAGTATATAAAATTAAAGATCTAATTAATTCCCCATTTTTAGATGATTTTAATGCAGTAAAAGATATGATAAAAGTAAATATAAAATATATGATTCCCATCCACTATAAGATGCTATATTTAGGAATATATTGAAATAATAAGTTGAAAATCAAAAGAATGGTTGACAAAGACTTACAATTTAGACATACTTAATGAGTAAATCACTTGGAAACATTGCCATAAAACATCTATAAGTGCAAATATTCGAATATAGAGACTTTTATTTCACTTATTATTCAAATATCCATTACTCATTTAATTTTATATTAATTAGGCAATAATAGCAAATAAAGTGCTGAATTAATCAGACATTAATCAAAGTCTAAACATTCTGAAATTGTTACAAAGCAGTAAAAGTTAAGTTATAACTGGACTTTAAACATTTAATCTTCTAAAGCCTTAAGGCACTGCTAATGATAATGATGAAAGCATCAAATAGATTCAAGATCTCTTTGATATTTTATTGGAATAAATAAGATCCAGTATTTAAAGTTCTTGTTAATAAAAAAGACCTTATTTAAATTGTTTTATTTCTATTTATTTTTTTCTTCTTCTTTTAGCCTTTAATATTTATAAAGTGAGGATTATAAGTATGATTATTCTTGTTTGCTCTTTAAAAATTAAGGAAATGGGATAAATAGAAAGATATAATTTTTTAATGTATGTTTGAAGAGAAGAAGTAATGTATTCTTAAGGAAGTAAAAATAGAAGAAAAGAAGCATATTTTATATATATAAAAGCATAAAATATGTATGGATAAGGTGGTTGTTAATTCCAAATTCAAATTTAAATTAATCTTATATATTAATTATTATAAAACTTTTGGTTGCTTTATATTTATTAACAATAGTTCTAATATAAACATATAAATATAAATTTATAAATAGGGCCTTAATCTAAATTAAAAAGCAACAAAATTTTAATGTTATCCTTTTTAATATTATTGGCCTGAATTAAAGTTGAATCACAACAGCTATGAATGGAATCCTCTCTAACTATGACTGCAAATGCAAAGTGATAAGAACTACACATCCATCTATAGTAGCCTCAAGTGTCGCAACATCGTCATTACGAATAGCAGGGTTCACCAGCAAGAAGCAGTGTATGGCGAGAGGAGATTGAAACCATAGACATACTTGGCTTTTACTGTAACATCATGACAAGCGTCAACATCACAAGCCTGCCATTGAGCATCAGTTGCTTTGTAGTGCCCAACGATAAGGTGACCATCTCTTACAAAACCGACAACACGTGCGACTCTCTAAGCAGTTAGGAGGTGAATATTAGCGTTGTTCCCGTGATTCCTCTTAGCATTGCAAGCGAACTGGGCATGATGTTTCGAACACATTCGAGCTGACTCTGCCAGTATTAAGCCCAAGGATTGTTAGAGTAAGAGAGATGAAAGGTATTGTATTGCCAGATACCCAAAAATGGATCAGTATTGACACCCCTGACATCTAAACATGTTCCTTTAGGCGCAAAGAAGATGCATCTGTACCCTGAAGCACGAGAATGGATTGCAGCTTCATTGGATGAGATGCTAAAGGGTCTATAGATAGATAGATAATTCTTCAGGAATCCTAAGCCCTTCTAATGTCAAGTGGTAAATCTCCTGAGAAATTCTTATCATGCTATGAGGAAAAGGCCATGGTTACTCAACTGCATCAGGGAAAATTCAGGCAAGGACTAGAGAAAACCGGGAAAGTGCTAAAGTAAAGCATTTGCATACAAGAATCACATGACTAAAGCACGAGATTAAACGATTAGAAATGAAAAAGGCCCCTGATTAAATGACATTTGTAAAACATGAGAAACAAAGATTTTCGATTATCTTGGTTCCTGGGATAAATGTCTGAGTTGGAGATTCCATCTCTCTACATCATTTTATGGAGAATCGTGTGATCCCACTGGCAGGTCGCCATTCGAAGGCTCGCCCCTTACTTCGTTTCCAAAACCGAAAGTACAAAAATTCCTGATTTCTCTATGTAAATATTTTGATCATTTTCTGAAGTGGCCCAATAAACGACTGCTGTAGATAAGAGAGCAGATAGACTCCGCGAAACAAATGCTGAGGCTTTGGTAGTCCTTACCTCTAGGAAAGCAATGGAATCCCTATTGGCACCATCTTTAATAATCTGTTTTTGAAAAGCTACATATCTGCCTACATTCGGAAAAAGCGTCAACATTCTGACATCGAGAATCTTAAGCATTGCCGTGAATCTCATGAGGGTTTGCAGTCTAAAGGGTAGCTCCAGCAATTGTAGGAATTAAAGAACATCTCTTTTGCTAATACTCTCTATGCGTTCACTTTTAAGCATCCTGCTATAATTATTGAACTCAGCAGTTAAGTTGCCTAATTTAGTAATAATGCTCTTGAATATATAAATTATCTCTCCTATATATAATTTTCTAATGGGTTTTGATTGTGTATTTATTTTTCTTTTCTCCCAAATTTTAAAGTTTTTATATCAAGTGTAAATAGTAAAGGATATTTTTTGATTCGATTTAAGGAAAAAATATAATAATCTTAAATTAAATACAAAATAATATATATATATAATTATATTGAATTCAAAAGTTAATATATAAGGATAAGGTAACTCCCAGAGTTCTGATACCAAAGTTTGACAATAGAGTTTTCTCTACAGTAAGTCTTGCAGCAGAAAGGAAGAGATTTGATAGGATAATTGAGAATGGAGTTAGTCCTCGAAATTGAATCTCTCATCTACCAGACAACCTAAGTGGGCTAGCCCTTTGATTTCATTATATTTAATTAGCTATCTGGGGATATTTTAGTTTTATAGACTGAAGGGAACAGGATGGAAATAGTTCTCAGCTTTTCACAATGAAAAATGATAACCATTAAGCTAAAGATAAAGATATTTTCCTCACTAGTTCAGTCAGTGAAGCTATCACAACGATAGAATAGGGGCTTCATTACCATTTGCAACAGGACTGGTAAGCAATTTTCTCTATTCCTTTCTCAATGTTCATAATATTAAAGCTCTGTCATGCATTTACTGTTTAATATGGCCCAGTTACCCGTGATATCTTGGTTTTGTAGGATAGTAGAGTGATAGCGGAATAAATTTTCGGTGTTATTGTCTTCACTTTTGCTACACATCACGGTTTACCAAGTAAATTCACACTCTCGTCTAATAAATAATGCTCTAGTCTATGAATTAAACAGTTATATATTAAATCTGCTTTATATTACTCATTTACTACTACTACAACAATACAATATATTTATATATTTATTAAGTTATGCATCTAATACTAATTTATATATTTAATTCCACATAACTTTTAGAAAGTTTAATTAGAAACCAATATAATAATTAAAATGATAAGCCCAAGTTATATTTAATAAGAGATATTCCCTAATAAGATTATGTCGACAAATATATTTCTGAACAAATAGAATTCGTTTAGATATTGATTTCAAATGAGTGTATCTAATAAAAATATCCATTTAACACTTCTCATTTGAAAAGGTTATAAAAGAATATATATCCTCCATATACTTTAATTTTAATAAGATTAGCATCAATATAACTATTATAAGAATTTCTAATTTAAGTCTATACTTCATATAATAAATTTTGAATAATCATATAAATCTCCTTCTTTCTCGTCTAGTATCTCATTTTTAAACTCTGCATAATATTTCCCTAAATCTTGACTAAAGCAATTCAATGTATAAATAGAAACAATGTCAGACTTATTATAGCTTTCCTCATGTATTATAAATAAGATCCTTGTTTAATTATTAACTTTTAAATAAATAAAATATCTAAAACAATATTATTAAAGAATACTTAAATTTTTAATGCATTTTTATAAGAAATATCTGGACCTACAAGACAATAGACTAGTTTATTTTATATAGTTCATCAAATAACATTATAAACTATAACTAAATCCATCGACAAGCAAACGTTTATAAAATAATCTTACTGAAAATGCAATCATACTTATACAAACGATTAATTTTATAAAAATTGAATCAATTAGATATTATATTTTTCATCAGAATATTAGTTGATAATTTGATGGCTAATTATGAAGAAAAGTTATCAAATTAAACTTGAAATGGTAAAGAATTACGTTTATTCAAAATATTAAGCAGTTGAGCATTGAACAATAGAAAATATTGGTTTAGCTATTTTTTAAATAGTAAAATAAGTACTGAATGACAGTAAGCTTTTAAGACATTCAAAACTTAATCTATTTCAAATGATCTAAACTTGAAATGTTTATAGAGTTTATGAATATAAATTTCTATATACTAAATTATAAATTAATTAATGTAACTATTATATAATATAAAGCTTTTGATGTAATTTATAAATAAGAGATTTATGAGAATATGAATAGGCTAGTTGTTAAAATTTATTTTTAATTTTAAATATTCGATAATTATTATCGAAAGTTAATAACTTGTTATTTTAATCACAATAAATAAAGTTAAATGCCTACTATTAATATTGGACAAGTTATAAATTTTTAAAGTGAGTATTTAATAAAATTAATATTAAGACTTAAAATTGATTCTTAACTGCCATAAATGCCGTATACAGTGCCTCTATTTACATCGCCCTAGTGAAGAGTTAAACAGGACAGTAAAAATGCCAGTCCAGAGAAGCAACCACTCTTCATGACATGCCAGGTGGGTTAACCAGTTTGCTAAAGTGTATTGGAAGAAAATGGGTGCCACATATATGTAGTAATTACCGAATCTCTTTCCATTACAAATGTTATCATCGCAAGTTTGCCATAATAGCTTGTCACCTCTGAATGGCTAATAGATCACTCTGCAGTCTTTGGCAATACAAACAGCACTTGGGGCTCTTTAAAAGTTTGGAAGCTGGTATAAGCGAAAACAAGCAGTACTTAGTGTATTGTGACTCAGAAGAATATGATGCGACAACTTTAATAGAGCTAAGACTACTAGTATATGTGCAAGGACTTTATGAGTAAAAGTTATAGAAGGGTCTAGTATTCGATGCTTCATAAATGATGAGCAAGCTAACAGTTATTAAAGATTATACAATTATAAACTTATTTTTACACTATTACCTGGGAAGTTAAAGCAACTCGCGAATGGTCTAGAGATGTTTGAAAGCAGAGAAGAAAGAGTGTTACTTTACAATAGAGATAGTGCGGTGGGATCCCTTATCTTGACTTCCTTGGTAATCCTTAAGCACTGAGCTAAAATATGAATATTCACCAGATTATATTATAGAATAAAAAATTATGCTTAAAATGTATTTTTAAGTATTTTAACATTTGACTTCCCAAAGCGAGAAAGATTTTATAAGTTTTTCTCGCTTTAGGAAGTCTTATAAATTAATAAGTATTATTATCTATATGTTTCTATTTTTAATTAAGTGATGTATAACTTTATAAAAACAAATTAATAATTAAATAAAGATAATATTTAATAAAGAAGTTCAAAATTTTTAATTATATTTATCTTAAACTGCATTTTACAATATTCTTCCAATAAAAAATGCGATATTTAAAAATGTTTGCTTTTATTAATATTCTATCGGATCTTATTAACACTGGTATCAAAGTATTGAAAATGATACTTTGTTTTTTCAAAATATTCTTAGTTTTTATTTTTCTGTTGATTTATCTGTAGTTACTCACATATCACCTTAGTTATACTTGATAATCATATAAGTTCATGTCATTTTAACTAAATTTCCAAAGCGAGAAATTTTTTTATTTTATTTTCGCTTGAAGAATAAAAGATTATAAGTAAAGAATTGAACATAAGTACATTTATGTATTTTATTATAACATTCTGTCGATTCATATAATTTTAGCTGTCTCTATCGAACTCCTCTAGACAGAATCGGAAACCACCAGGACTTCCTCTGCTTATATAGGAATAAAAACTGGTAACTAAAGTGAATGTACACCAGTCTAAAGAGATTTGCATGAAATACATTAATTTAAAACTTTCCAATCACAAATACATCAAGGAAATATGCTTAGAGCGCTGGCTCAATACTATTGAGAGGTCCACAAAAATTTGCTGCATCAGTATCTTGCCTCTTGGGACACTTGTCAGCGTCGGACATTCAATCTCCCTAAATCTATCAAGAATGAAATGTTATCATTGGCATTCCCATTAGAAGATTAGCCCTTGACTTTGATTGCAATATAGTTTTACCGAAAATGCCGGGATGCCCTATGTCAAGACTAGCCTCCAGCTGATAATTAAGATAAGGGGAAAGGGAAGAACATTAATGTTATTCAGGATAAAAAACTAGAGAAGCGAGAGAGTGTAGACGATATCGATGCAACTGCACAAGAGAAGCAGATATGGCATCGGAAAGTGATGAGATGGTTTAGATGGTTTCTGAGTATATGACGAAGATGGTAGCAGCCTTGTAGGTAGATCACAGAAGATAGATCCCAGGAGCAACAATACATCGACGAGGATGAAGAAGGTTTCAACTACTTTGAGTGAATCCACAATTAACTGATAGAAGAGTCATCAAGAAGGAGGGCTTCAGCCCACATTGGATTGATGAAGAGGCCTATTAGTACTTAAATGCAAATCATGAATATGATGATTGTAGAGTTAATCGATCACTTGAATTTGAGATGAAAGCATAAAAGGAAAGGAATACTATGTTTTATTTTTGAAACATTTGGGGTTTGTCATCATATTAATCCTTATAAATATTATAACTCAAATAATCATATTCAATTAAAAATTTAATTTTAATTTTCCTTATTTATCGCAATTTTAAATTTAATAACTGCATCTTGCTTTATATGTTTAACTAAATTGAAGATAAAGAGCATCATTTTATATGTTTATTGTAAGAGTATAATTTATTTCTTAACTGACTTAATAAATATTATTTTAATGCTTCTAAGCTATTATCTTTAAATGAATTGATATTTAATTATAAAATTTTAATTCTGATGTCAATATGTCCCTTAATACAATATCGTAAAATAATAATGAAAAATATATTTAGATATAAACTTTACTTTTAAAATTGAAATTGTTATATCTCATCAAATTCTTGATTATAACTAGATTGGAAGGTAAAGATAAAAATACTTACTAGTGGCATGTTGGGGAGACTTTGATATATGCTGGCTAAAATCATTAGATATGGCCTAAAATGTAATTTTAATAAGAAATAGTGTTGGTTTTAGAGTTATTCTAGTTTATTAAATATATTCTAATTACTGTCCCCTTATTTTTCTTCAATCAATTTATTATATTAAAAATTAGTGAATAATTTAGAATTTAGGAGCAACAACACCTTACCATCTTGATGGAGCAATATGCGAGTGACATGCACCTCTGGAAGAAGTGAGTCCTGCTCCTACTCAAGACAAACACAGATAACAAAATGCAGTGCATTAACTCCTAAGTGACAGGAAATTCGACAAGAACAGTTGCAGATCAATCACTGATCCAAAGTAATTCAAGGCTGAATCACACCTTGGAATAAAGATCATACCAAACTAAAATATAAAATAAGATTCTTAGTCACTGACCAACTCTCAATGCTAGGCTTATGCTAAGTGACTAGGTTCATAGTGAGAAGCCAGGAGTAAATGGCAGTGATAACAATAAAAACTAATGTTTTCACATATTTACAAGTCACTCATATTAAAATTGATTAATATAAAAATATACTAGAATTAATTTTGATCTCCAGATGTTTTAATTTCCCTTACCTTAAGCGATTCACTACTACTACTGTTATATATTTCTATTTTAGCAGTATAACTTGATATGATTATTTTGAACAGTCCTAAATTAATGATGGGATTTAATAATGAAATGAATTAATCAATTAATCATCATCCACAATTAGTAATTTCATTTAAATACAAAAAGTAACTCTTTTAATAAGTAGAAACTACAAAATATTGGAATTCACAAATTTAAACACTTCATCCCTCAAATAATCTAAGAAATCATTATAAGATTTAATATACAGCCCTCTAAGTTATTTAAAGTAATTTAATTAAATCAGATTTGCTTAAATAATAAATTTATATGAAGTTAAAACTTGAGTTTTTGCTCTTTAAAATAACTCATTTAATATGAATAGTAATTGGATGAATCAAAACTTAGTTGCCTACATTAGTGTAAGAAATCAATAAACTGCACAGTTATTGCTGTGGCTTCATTGTTAAGAGCATCTTAATTGCTTCTTCATTCTTTAAGATTTCAACTTGGATGTTAGTAATTAAAACAACAACAACAAGAATTATTATAACAATTAGTCAACTCTTTTATATAGTTGTAATTCTTGCAAGAAATATAAATTAATACACAGACTCTGACCTTTTATATAAATGTTTGAATCTTGAATTCTGTTTCATTATAATTAAATATTTTATTCATTAATGATTAAGAAATATTCAAGATGTTTTAAAACTGTAAAATCATAAATACCATCAATACCTGGCTAGTAAGTGATAGATTGTCAAGAGATAAAGTTGCTTAAGATTGTGCTGAAAATACGAGATTAAGTAAAATGACAATTTAGCATATTGTAAAATTTGAAGAAGGATATTACTTTAATGAATATTGATATATCTAAAAACTATATATTTTAGGAAATATATATGTATATAAAACCCCATTGAATGAATTGAAAAAGGTGACAAAAAGGTGACAAAAGGTAACATTAAATCTTTAAAATATCAATAAATAGCAAAATTAATGATAGATGTTTATTAAAATATGATAAAGAAAACAACTAACTCTAACAATTAATAGTGAAAATAGATACTCCCAAACTAACTGAAACTACATCAACCCTGCTATATCAATGAGCGATACTGAATCAGATCATTAAGCCTCACAGCTCTAAATGGCGATCCCCCTTAGACACTAATCTAATCCAGGATGACAAGGAATGCATGACCTGTACTAATGCCTTCGAGTAGTGGCAACACTGTGCTAATACTACCAGCGGGGAGCCCACCAGGCTTGGAAGAAGGGGAAGAGGAGAGTGGAGAGATAGACGTATTTGCCATTTACTGTAACACCATTACAACCATCAACATCACATGGCTGCCATAAAACCCCAGTGGCTTTGTATGATCCAACAATCTTGTGATCGTCTCTTGCAATACCGGCAATAGTTGTGACTCTGTGGGCAGTTGGGAGGATGGTCTTAGCGTATGTCAAGTAGTCCTTGGTGCATTGGGAGTTAGAAGAGCATGATGTGGCAACTCCATTTGCGCTGAGACTGTTGGTATAAGCGCAGGGACTGAATGAGTAGTAGAGATAGAAAGTCTAATATTCGTTGGTTCCTAAACATTGATCAACATCGACTCTCTTGGTATCTGAGCCTGCTCCCATTGGTGCGAAGATGTCGTAAAAGTGCTCCGAAGTGTCAGAGTGGATGAGAACCCCATTAGTTGAGACGCTAACGAGCGCAGCGCGCAGTGTATACTACATTAAGATTTCTCTTATCCCCTATTAGTAAGATCACTCCATCTTAATTGAACTCTTTAGCATAGTTGAGGAATCCGCAATAGCGTCCAGCACAGCAAGATAGAGGAAAAGGCTCTGGGCAGAGAGGAAAAGGCTAGTAGGCTTGGGAGATTCGCAGGTTTGAGATTAATTTGATCAGCATCATCGTTACCATTACCAAGGAATGTGCCCCAAAGCGCTCGCTTAATGCCATAGGGTGGTCCGGAAAAAGAAGATGCTTAGATATCACGGCCCCTGGAGTAGATGTCTTGGTCGAAGACTCCACCCCCGCAGAAGAGAATGTGTTGAATCGCGTGGTGCCTCTGGCCGCCTTCCAGTCGAAAGTTCGCCCATTACTGCGTTAGCAATACTGAAATTCTTGAATTAAAAAAAGATAATGTCAAGACCAGGTGACCTGACTAAGCAATGTGATGAGTGTAATCAAGACTAGACTTCAAGCCACTCCCAGCGATGGTTCCTTAAGAAGCTCTCGATGACAACGACAGAATGGTACTTTAAGCTATACTGCAAGAGACGCAGGGATGAACAGAGCAAGGAGAATGCCTAGTGCAAGACATGGTATAGATCACTCTTCCCAGCCAGCGTTAAATACGACACTGATAGAAACCCTTGTCATGGAACTCACAAGCAGAATGTTTACAACCCATACAGCACCTACTATTCAAGAGACAAACAAAGAACACTTCAGACATCACATGAATGAACGAGCAGAGGGAATATTAATATTGCAAACAGTATTACTTGTGATTATGCTGCATTTACCACTAACTACATTCACGACTTAAGCTTGCAATTGATAATAACTTACTAATCACTTTGAAGACCTAAATCTCATAAGAGTGAGTGCTATTGTTTCGAAATACACAGATGAGTAATTTAATAATGTTTTTGTTTCTAATATCCTTGCATTTTAATTTATTTTGCTTTCTTCCAAATTTTAACATACTTTTATATAAACATATCAAGCTCTAATTTAAATCATAGCCTATATTTATAGTTATATGTAATTCTTTAATGAAATTAATAATAGTTAACATTGTGTTATGGTATTCTCTATGAATTCCTTGAGCGATGAGAGGAACTCTCGAAAATTATACAAATTCATAATGAAAATTATCAAGTATACTGGTAATTTTTTACGACTTGATTGTGAGAGCAAATGCAGGATATATCTCAACTTTGGAAATGAATAAATGAAGGACACTAATTAGCAAGGTGGGAATTATTCAGCTTTTTATGATATCCTTCGCTCTTTTTATTGTAAATGTCTCTATTTTATTATTGTACCAAAAGTACGCTTCAGCCAGTATTCAACTTATCTCTTGTCTTCCATAATAAATATGAATATTTGATTCAATAATGAGAGCAAAACAATTAATAATTATAATGCCATATTTTAAGCCGTAAGTGGTTTAATTTTACTCATTATTAAACATGTTGGTTGTAGCCATAAAAATATTTTCAGACATTCCCACATATGTTGTCATTAAATTTATTATAAGTTATTCTACTTCCTTCTCTAAATATCTCAGGTTCTATGTATACTCTTGCTGGCATTCTAGAAATTCAGTAATTAGATTGTCCAAAATGGTACCGAGTTCATAGTAGAAGGATTTCCTATAAAGTAAAACTGTGATATAAAGGGTTGTAATTAAAAAGAAACCTAATAATTTTTTATATTCCTTAATATACTATACTATACCATAAGATCTTCGTAAAATGAGCAATCAGCTTATCCACCCCCACCTCATTTAAGTAAAATATCTCACTTTTAAAGTCCTTGAAAATCATCTTGGTTACATGTTTATCATTTGACAAAATATAGCATTATTAGGTTTAGTAAAATTCTATCTTTCTTTAGATTATTTTTTGAATTGATAACCCTAATATTATTTTACTACGATTGGAGTGGAACCTTCTTCCATCATATCTATTGACATCTCATCCTTTTACTTTGTTGATCAATGCATAGATTCATTAGGTTAAAACGAAAAAATATTAATATACAGATCTTATAATTAAATTTATATGCCATAGCTATTAAATTATATTGAAATTCAATTTAAGCTAATTAATTTATATACTGACCAGAATTTACATACTAATTAAATTATAAGAAACCTTATTATTCTATTAGATAATTAATCTAAGAGTAATATATTTAGTGCATAAATTTATAGTTTTAACGACATTAAATCAAAGTATGCATAGTCTTCAGAAAACATTGTAAACAAAAAAACTAGAATAAATATCAATACTTATTTCTCGTAAATTTATAGAATGTTTAATGTTAATAATATTTCCTTTATTCTTTGTATATTTGAGAACAATATATTGTCTAAAGTCAACTTACCTTAGTTTTGGCTATACTAAATTCTAGCTTAAAATCTCAGATTAAATAATGTATTTCAGCGAGTTTTCTATTTTAGTATTCTAAAAGAATTATCAACAGTTTAATAAATTTTACTTGAGGCACTTGGATAACAATATTATCTAGTTAGTACTATTAAACTTTGTTGACTATATACAGGGATTTTTCTTCTCAATATTTTAGCTAAATAGCTAGGCTATGGATTTTTGTATATATTTGAGCTTACTTTGCTTTTATTACAAGCTATATAACAACGATTATAATAATTGAAGTCCTTTGAAATAATTATTACAGAAAACTTATATTTTTGTTATGGTGCAATATTTAACAACCCATTTATTTAAATAATACTCTTTAGATATATCTATCTATATTCATTTTGTTTAAAATCAAGAAATCTTAGATTAAACGCTTCATTAAAGTACAACAAATTCATATATTTTTAAGGGCAAGAATTGAGTAAGTGACACTTCAAAATTCGTAACCATAGCCTTTCCGACTCCTGACTCTCAAAAATCTTGCATTTATCTCGCAGATATTATCGCATTCTAAACCATATAATCTCCTGATTTCATTTCAGCCAATTATCTTCCTCGTTAAATGAGACATGGTAATTGAGAAATGCTTATCAATAGTTTTGCAATCATGCCTCTATGAATACTTTGTAAAAATTCATGGTTTTAAAAGGTTTCAACTTGATGCACAAAGTTTTCCATTTTAAAGTTATTTATCCTAATATGTGCATTAAAATTATATATCATAATAATAATTATATCGATAAAATACATAAAAATAGGTAAAATGGAGAAACTTTAATATTGGAAAAAATCATATGTATATAACATTTAAGTTTACAGTGCATTAGTAATTATAATAAAATGAATAACTTTATAATTTTAAGCACTATGCCAGTATTCATCAGCAGCTGATAGCAATGATTTTTTAACAAGAATAATAATCCTATTAAAAGAGGCAGTCAAGACATTAATTCTAACTCTTATACAGCATTGGTTTTAGCAAATGCTATCAAAGTTAAGCTCACTTAAATTACTCATCTTTGAGATATTTTGGGATTTCTATTTTTATCAATAGAATTCCTTCGAATATCTCAAATTTATTTATAAATCATACAAATAATTTTTAGTAATGAATTTCCTCCTTTAAATTCAATCGTCCTCTTTTAAGAGGAAACAAGAAAGGGATACATAAACTATCTGCTAAGAAATAGCCTTTGAAAAAATATATACAACATCCATCGCATTTGATATTAATTCAATCACTAACTAGAGAGAATAAAATAAATTCTAGATGATATGAAAATATCAATTATCAGTAAATAGACTTGTATGAGGCTAAAAAAGGAGTAATTAGAAAATAATCTAAGAAAGTGAGATGAGGGTCAAATGTATTTTTATCGATAGTAATAATTAACTCACATCTAGGTCTCAAAGGACAAACGAGCAAAAAATATGTTAAGGATCAAGTCCTTTCATGTGACTATTTTTAATTTAATTCAAACTAAAAACTTAAATAACTACCTGATTTTGCTATTGTCTGAGTCTCCTTCATTTCCTGCAATCGTCAACATGTTGAATTCTTCGATTTTTGTTCATTTGGACTAATCAATAGTCCTCCCAGTTGTCTTTTTTAGTATTTTTGTGATGGCTTGAACAGCTTTACCAGTCTGAGCTATCGTTTAAATTAAGTAATTAACCAGATGTGATAGCTGCTTTACTTCATTCAAATTTGTTTCCTTGTTTGATTGATGTATTTACATAGGAAAGGAACCTAATGTAATCAGAGTAAATCTATTTATATATTTTCTAAATTAGGTTATATTTATAGCTACTTCTATTGCTTTTACTATATTTTTAATATGCGTCTCTTGGTGTCCACCTCCTTTCCCCTGATTATGTCTTCAACATGCCATCTGCATGATATTAAGGCCGATGAGTTTTCTCTTTTGGAAAATACCTTTTTCTTGTTTTCCAAATGTTTAATAAAGAGTAAGTAATTTTATAGGTTCTTCGTTTAATGGGTACCAAATCGTTATCTGTAACTTTAGATCTCATCTTGGTTCAGGTCAATAGAAAATTAAGTTTTTGGGTTTTAAAGGACTGAATAATTTTAAGTGATGGTTTTTAGAGATCAAAGTGCTTGAGTTATTTATTTGTTTAGAGTCTTGTTGTTATTGTTTATGGTTACTCAGCTGGTTATATCACTACCTCCTCTTTCCCTGATTATTGTTTACTTAGCTTTTTTCTCATCTTTCATTATGAAGTCTGGAATTTTTATTGCTTGGATTGAGGGTTTTGTAGTTGGTTGTAGGTTATCATCCTTAATAGCTTCATAATCCTGCATACTATCCATCGAGTGAAGGTAGGAATAGTTGCTATCACTCTATTGGCGCTAGTTAATAAGATAGTGATGTATGATTTCACTGATCAGATTCTTATTGGGGTGCCTCGGTCAGAAAGGTAAGAATTGTAACGTATTCCCTTTATGGGGTTACTAGATATGTCTTAGTCTGAGCTTATTAAATATGAGCTATTTAGGATGTCCAAAAATGAACAATTTAGTTAAAGTACAAATTAATGTGCTTCCAATGAGATCTTCATGGCTTTCTAAGTCATTGTAGTGATAGCTCTCTTTGAGTTTCGAGCTTGTGAGGATGATTGCCCTGTGGCTGCATGTAAGAGCTTGACTCTTTGCTCAAATAGACTTAGAATGTTTTGAAGCTGAGTAGCAAGTACCATGTTATGAGAATAAATGATATTTTTCTCATGCTAAGTCTAGCAATCATCCTCGAATTTTATAGCATTTTTTATAAATGAGCTAGTTGCTTTAAGCGAAGTAAGAACTATTGCCTATTATTGGTATAGCTTGGATAGGGGGTAGTACAGTTTGCTTTAATCAATTTTCATTGTGAAGAGTTGGGTAGGAATTTTTGGTATCGTCCTTTTAACTCCGTTTTAATAGATTATATTATATATTATTAAATATAAATTATAATTCTTAAATATATTGATGAGGGAAAGTCACTTCAAGATTATTTAAATTACTGTTGATCATTTTGATTTAATCTAGCAATATTAATATTAATTAAATGTAAATGATTATTTTACAAAAATATAAAGTTAAAAGTTTAATTGATGAATAAAAATCAATTTAAATATTACAGTAATTGTGAATTAAACTCTAATCATATCTTAACCTATCACTTTGTTTACTTTTTTCAAATTTACAATTTAAGATATCTATTTTGTTATTATTTCACTATTTTTAATGTCTATTTAATTAGTTATTTTTCGTTTAATTATTTCTTTACATATTTTATTAGCTACTTTAGTTACTATTTTTAAGTCTCATTCAATCGATATGATATTTATAATAATGATACTAAATTTAATATGCTATCATTTAAATTATATTCTTTAATAAGATCAGTGAGAATAACAAAAACAAATAGAACTTATATGATTAAATTATATCTGCTTTATAGTCGCTATATTTAGTTGCTTCCACTGCTTCATCAGTTTTGCCTTCATTTGCAGTGCCTTTATTTACTTCTATCTGATATTCAGCATTAATATGCCTCTCTTAAAACTATAATGATTAATATAACATCATACAAGAGTTTAAATAGATGATATATGGAGTAAAAAAGATATAATTGCTATATTTAATTAATTTTTATATATTTTCAATTAGATATGATATACGCTTTCAGTTATTATAAACCCGAACAAACAATATGAATAATAAAATCAATATATTGCTAAATGTTTAATTCATAGAAGTATACTGATTGTATTGATCAAGTTGAATTGAATAAAGACTTGAAACAGCCATATTAGTAGGTTTTCAATAAAAATTCAGAGTTATATGGTAAAGAATTCAGCAAACCAAATAAAATGTTAATGGATTTTAATAGTTTAGAATATTTAAGAAATTTAAAGGAAATTATAGTTATATTAAAAGGTAAAAGCATTGAATTAAATTATATTAAAAATCTAGTTAATGACTAAATACTTAAATCATATAATAAATAATAAATCATTGAATATTAGAATTATTATAAAACATATCACAATTAGAATTACTAAATGCCTAAATAATTTATATAAAGATAAGTTGAAGAAAAATATTTATTTTATGAGATGTATGGTGATTATTAACTAAAACTGTAAATAATGCTAATAACATTTATATTATATGGCAAATTTAAAAAAAAATGCAAAGAAATAAAAAAGGATATAAAATATAAGAAAAAATATATAAATCAAAACCTTAATGATGTTCATTAAAATAAGTCAATAAAATAAAATAACATTTAAAAAATAAAAAATGGTTTAAAACTGTTTTAAAATATAAAAAAAATATGATATTAATGACCAATATATACAAAATAATTTTTTTAAAAAAGATTTAATCATAAATAAGTATAAAGAATTTGGCTCATTAATAAAAATATAAAGTGAGAAAATAATTGATTTTGATATATATATATAAATACTTTTGACAATAATTTAATTAATATTAGAATCGCTAACATGGCTCGTAGTAAATAATTTATAAAAATGATAGCATAGAAATCTATCTTATTAATGATCCTCAACTCATTAAAAATATTACGATAGAACTAAATGTCTTCAAACAATAATGATTTAGAAGACTTCAAAAAATGACAGAAAAAAGTCCAATCAAAGAATTAACATAAAATATTGTAAATTATAGTTACGAGAATGTAAGAAATATTAAAAATAATAATTTAAAAATGTATTAAATAAAAAAAGATGGTTATAATATTTAATTAAAAATAAATCTAAGATATAAAAATAAAATTATTTTAATTTTTTAAGTTGACCAAATTTTAGTTCTATCGTCCCAGTGCTCCAAAGACATAGGAAATGTAGCTTATTCGAAGGAGAGAAGATCCTGCTTGGTTGTGAATTTTAAGAACATCGGCATCCATGTGAAAACACGATTATTAGATTGCAATTTCGCAAAACCTGAGTGGACGAAAAATCTCCTCAACCACAAGGATCTCAGATGCGCCGATTAGTCTTCCTTAATTAGATTGTTTTTGAGACCTCTCCAGTTGAATCCGAATCGAAAAACCTTTAAAGATGAGCGAGATAGAAATTTGGGTTTTGCCTATGAAGTTCTTTAAACTTTTTAAAGTGACCAAATTTAAGTTCTATCATCCCAGTGCTCCAAAGACATAGGAAATGTAGCTTATTCGAAGGAGAGAAGATCCTGCTTGGTTGTGAATTTTAAGAACATCGGCATCCATGTGAAAACACGATTATTAGATTGCAATTTCGCAAAACCTGAGTGGACGAAAAATCTCCTCAACCACAAGGATCTCAGATGCGCCGATTAGTCTTCCTTAATTAGATTGTTTTTGAGACCTCTCCAGTTGAATCCGAATCGAAAAACCTTTAAAGATGAGCGAGATAGAAATTTGGGTTTTGCTATGGAGTTCTTTAAATTTTTTAAGTTGACCAAATTTTAGTTCTATCGTCCCAGTGCTCCAAAGACATAGGAAATGTAGCTTATTCGGTGGAGAGAAGATCCTGCTTGGTTGTGAATTTTAAGAACATCAGCATCCATGTGAAAACTCGATTATTAGATTGCAATTTCGCAAAACCTGAGTGGACGAAAAATCTCCTCAACCACAAGGATCTCAGATGCGCCGATTAATATTAATTAATTAGATTGTATTTGAGACCTCTCCAGTTGAATCCGAATTGAAAAACCTTTAAAGATGAGCGAGATAGAAATTTGGATTTTGCCTATGGAGTTCTTTAAACTTTTTAAGTTGACCAAATTTTAGTTCTATCGTCCCAGTGCTCCAAAGACATAGGAAATGTAGCTTATTCGAAGGAGAGAAGATCCTGCTTGGTTGTGAATTTTAAGAACATCAGCATCCATGTGAAAACTCGATTATTAGATTGCAATTTCGCAAAACCTGAGTGGACGAAAAATCTCCTCAACCACAAGGATCTCAGATGCGCCGATTACTCTTCCTTAATTAGCTTGTATTTGAGACCTCTCCAGTTGAATCCGAATCGAAAAACCTTTAAAGATGAGCGAGATAGAAATTTGGGTTTTGCCTATGGATTCTTTAAATTTTTTAAGTTGACCAAATTTTAGTTCTATCGTCCCAGTGCTCCAAAGACATAGGAAATGTAGCTTATTCGGTGGAGAGAAGATCCTGCTTGGTTGTGAATTTTAAGAACATCAGCATCCATGTGAAAACTCGATTATTAGATTGCAATTTCGCAAAACCTGAGTGGACGAAAAATCTCCTCAACCACAAGGATCTCAGATGCGCCGATTATTCTTCCCCAACCAGATCGTTTTTGAGACCTCTCCAGTTGAATCCGAATCGAAAAACCTTTAAAGATGAGCGAGATAGAAATTTGGGTTTTGCCTATGGAGTTCTTTAAATTTTTTAAGTTGACCAAATTTTAGTTCTATCGTCCCAGTGCTCCAAAGACATAGGAAATGTAGCTTATTCGGTGGAGAGAAGATCCTGCTTGGTTGTGAATTTTAAGAACATCAGCATCCATGTGAAAACTCGATTATTAGATTGCAATTTCGCAAAACCTGAGTGGACGAAAAATCTCCTCAACCACAAGGATCTCAGATGCGCCGATTATTCTTCCTTAATTAGATTGTTTTTGAGACCTCTCCAGTTGAATCCGAATCAAAAAACCTTTAAAGATGAGCGAGATAGAAATTTGGGTTTTGCCTATGGAGTTCTTTAAATTTTTTAAGTTGACCAAATTTTAGTTCTATCGTCCCAGTGCTCCAAAGACATAGGAAATGTAGCTTATTCGGTGGAGAGAAGATCCTGCTTGGTTGTGAATTTTAAGAACATCAGCATCCATGTGAAAACTCGATTATTAGATTGCAATTTCGCAAAACCTGAGTGGACGAAAAATCTCCTCAACCACAAGGATCTCAGATGCGCCGATTATTCTTCCTTAATTAGATTGTTTTTGAGACCTCTCCAGTTGAATCCGAATCAAAAAACCTTTAAAGATGAGCGAGATAGAAATTTGGGTTTTGCCTATGGAGTTCTTTAAATTTTTTAAGTTGACCAAATTTTAGTTCTATCGTCCCAGTGCTCCAAAGACATAGGAAATGTAGCTTATTCGAAGGAGAGAAGATCCTGCTTGGTTGTGAATTTTAAGAACATCGGCATACATGTGAAAACTCGATTATTAGATTGCAATTTCGCAAAACCTGAGTGGACGAAAAATCTCCTCAACCACAAGGATCTCAGATGCGCCGATTATTCTTCCTTAATTAGCTTGTATTTGAGACCTCTCCAGTTGAATCCGAATCGAAAAACCTTTAAAGATGAGCGAGATAGAAATTTGGGTTTTGCCTATGGAGTTCTTTAAATTTTTTAAGTTGACCAAATTTTAGTTCTATCGTCCCAGTGCTCCAAAGACATAGGAAATGTAGCTTATTCGGTGGAGAGAAGATCCTGCTTGGTTGTGAATTTTAAGAACATCAGCATCCATGTGAAAACTCGATTATTAGATTGCAATTTCGCAAAACCTGAGTGGACGAAAAATCTCCTCAACCACAAGGATCTCAGATGCGCCGATTATTCTTCCTTAATTAGATTGTTTTTGAGACCTCTCCAGTTGAATCCGAATCAAAAAACCTTTAAAGATGAGCGAGATAGAAATTTGGGTTTTGCCTATGGAGTTCTTTAAATTTTTTAAGTTGACCAAATTTTAGTTCTATCGTCCCAGTGCTCCAAAGACATAGGAAATGTAGCTTATTCGAAGGAGAGAAGATCCTGCTTGGTTGTGAATTTTAAGAACATCGGCATCCATGTGAAAACACGATTATTAGATTGCAATTTCGCAAAACCTGAGTGGACGAAAAATCTCCTCAACCACAAGGATCTCAGATGCGCCGATTAGTCTTCCTTAATTAGATTGTTTTTGAGACCTCTCCAGTTGAATCCGAATCGAAAAACCTTTAAAGATGAGCGAGATAGAAATTTGGGTTTTGCCTATGGAGTTCTTTAAATTTTTTAAGTTGACCAAATTTTAGTTCTATCGTCCCAGTGCTCCAAAGACATAGGAAATGTAGCTTATTCGGTGGAGAGAAGATCCTGCTTGGTTGTGAATTTTAAGAACATCAGCATCCATGTGAAAACTCGATTATTAGATTGCAATTTCGCAAAACCTGAGTGGACGAAAAATCTCCTCAACCACAAGGATCTCAGATGCGCCGATTATTCTTCCTTAATTAGATTGTTTTTGAGACCTCTCCAGTTGAATCCGAATCAAAAAACCTTTAAAGATGAGCGAGATAGAAATTTGGGTTTTGCCTATGGAGTTCTTTAAATTTTTTAAGTTGACCAAATTTTAGTTCTATCGTCCCAGTGCTCCAAAGACATAGGAAATGTAGCTTATTCGAAGGAGAGAAGATCCTGCTTGGTTGTGAATTTTAAGAACATCGGCATACATGTGAAAACTCGATTATTAGATTGCAATTTCGCAAAACCTGAGTGGACGAAAAATCTCCTCAACCACAAGGATCTCAGATGCGCCGATTATTCTTCCTTAATTAGATTGTTTTTGAGACCTCTCCAGTTGAATCCGAATCAAAAAACCTTTAAAGATGAGCGAGATAGAAATTTGGGTTTTGCCTATGGAGTTCTTTAAATTTTTTAAGTTGACCAAATTTTAGTTCTATCGTCCCAGTGCTCCAAAGACATAGGAAATGTAGCTTATTCGAAGGAGAGAAGATCCTGCTTGGTTGTGAATTTTAAGAACATCGGCATACATGTGAAAACTCGATTATTAGATTGCAATTTCGCAAAACCTGAGTGACGAAAAATCTCCTCAACCACAAGGATCTCAGATGCGCCGAATACTCTTCCTTAATTAGATTGTTTTTGAGACCTCTTCAGTTGAATCCGAATCGCAAAACCTTTAAAGATAAGCGAGAAAGAAATTTGGGTTTTGCCTATGGAGTTCTTTTAATTTTTTAAGTTGACCAAATTTTAGTTCTATTGTCCCAGTTCTCCAAAGACATAGGAAATGTAGCTTATTCGAAGGAGAGAAGATCCTGCTTGGTTGTGAATTTTAAGAACATCGGCATCCATGTGAAAACACGATTATTAGATTGCAATTTCGCAAAACCTGAGTGGACGAAAAATCTCCTCAACCACAAGGATCTCAGATGCGCCGATTAGTCTTCCTTAATTAGATTGTTTTTGAGACCTCTCCAGTTGAATCCGAATCGAAAAACCTTTAAAGATGAGCGAGATAGAAATTTGGGTTTTGCCTATGGAGTTCTTTAAATTTTTTAAGTTGACCAAATTTTAGTTCTATCTCCCAGTGCTCCAAAGACATAGGAAATGTAGCTTATTCGAAGGAGAGAAGATCCTGCTTGGTTGTGAATTTTAAGAACATCGGCATCCATGTGAAAACACGATTATTAGATTGCAATTTCGCAAAACCTGAGTGGACGAAAAATCTCCTCAACCACAAGGATCTCAGATGCGCCGATTAGTCTTCCTTAATTAGATTGTTTTTGAGACCTCTCCAGTTGAATCCGAATCGAAAAACCTTTAAAGATGAGCGAGATAGAAATTTGGGTTTTGCCTATGGATTCTTTAAATTTTTTAAGTTGACCAAATTTTAGTTCTATCGTCCCAGTGCTCCAAAGACATAGGAAATGTAGCTTATTCGGTGGAGAGAAGATCCTGCTTGGTTGTGAATTTTAAGAACATCAGCATCCATGTGAAAACTCGATTATTAGATTGCAATTTCGCAAAACCTGAGTGGACGAAAAATCTCCTCAACCACAAGGATCTCAGATGCGCCGATTATTCTTCCTTAATTAGATTGTTTTTGAGACCTCTCCAGTTGAATCCGAATCAAAAAACCTTTAAAGATGAGCGAGATAGAAATTTGGGTTTTGCCTATGGAGTTCTTTAAATTTTTTAAGTTGACCAAATTTTAGTTCTATCGTCCCAGTGCTCCAAAGACATAGGAAATGTAGCTTATTCGGTGGAGAGAAGATCCTGCTTGGTTGTGAATTTTAAGAACATCAGCATCCATGTGAAAACTCGATTATTAGATTGCAATTTCGCAAAACCTGAGTGGACGAAAAATCTCCTCAACCACAAGGATCTCAGATGCGCCGATTATTCTTCCTTAATTAGATTGTTTTTGAGACCTCTCCAGTTGAATCCGAATCAAAAAACCTTTAAAGATGAGCGAGATAGAAATTTGGGTTTTGCCTATGGAGTTCTTTAAATTTTTTAAGTTGACCAAATTTTAGTTCTATCGTCCCAGTGCTCCAAAGACATAGGAAATGTAGCTTATTCGGTGGAGAGAAGATCCTGCTTGGTTGTGAATTTTAAGAACATCAGCATCCATGTGAAAACTCGATTATTAGATTGCAATTTCGCAAAACCTGAGTGGACGAAAAATCTCCTCAACCACAAGGATCTCAGATGCGCCGATTAATATTAATTAATTAGATTGTATTTGAGACCTCTCCAGTTGAATCCGAATTGAAAAACCTTTAAAGATGAGCGAGATAGAAATTTGGATTTTGCCTATGGAGTTCTTTAAACTTTTTAAGTTGACCAAATTTTAGTTCTATCGTCCCAGTGCTCCAAAGACATAGGAAATGTAGCTTATTCGAAGGAGAGAAGATCCTGCTTGGTTGTGAATTTTAAGAACATCGGCATCCATGTGAAAACACGATTATTAGATTGCAATTTCGCAAAACCTGAGTGGACGAAAAATCTCCTCAACCACAAGGATCTCAGATGCGCCGATTAGTCTTCCTTAATTAGATTGTTTTTGAGACCTCTCCAGTTGAATCCGAATCGAAAAACCTTTAAAGATGAGCGAGATAGAAATTTGGGTTTTGCCTATGAAGTTCTTTAAACTTTTTAAAGTGACCAAATTTAAGTTCTATCATCCCAGTGTTCCAAAAACATAGGAAATGTAGCTCATTCAAAGGAGAGAAGTTCGTGCTAGTTTGTGAAATTTTAAGAACATCGGCATCCATGTGAAAACTCGATTATTAGATTGCAATTCGCAAAACCTGAGTGGACGAAAAATCTCCTCAACCACAAGGATCTCAGATGCGCCGATTAATATTAATTAATTAGATTGTATTTGAGACCTCTCCAGTTGAATCCGAATTGAAAAACCTTTAAAGATGAGCGAGATAGAAATTTGGATTTTGCCTATGGAGTTCTTTAAACTTTTTAAGTTGACCAAATTTTAGTTCTATCGTCCCAGTGCTCCAAAGACATAGGAAATGTAGCTTATTCGAAGGAGAGAAGATCCTGCTTGGTTGTGAAATTATAAGAGCATCGGCATCCATGTGAAAACTCGATTATTAGATTGCAATTTCGCAAAACCTGAGTGGACGAAAAATCTCCTCAACCACAAGGATCTCAGATGCGCCGATTAATATTAATTAATTAGATTGTATTTGAGACCTCTCCAGTTGAATCCGAATTGAAAAACCTTTAAAGATGAGCGAGATAGAAATTTGGATTTTGCCTATGGAGTTCTTTAAACTTTTTAAGTTGACCAAATTTTAGTTCTATCGTCCCAGTCTCCAAAGACATAGGAAATGTAGCTTATTCGAAGGAGAGAAGATCCTGCTTGGTTGTGAATTTTAAGAACATCGGCATCCATGTGAAAACACGATTATTAGATTGCAATTTCGCAAAACCTGAGTGGACGAAAAATCTCCTCAACCACAAGGATCTCAGATGCGCCGATTAGTCTTCCTTAATTAGATTGTTTTTGAGACCTCTCCAGTTGAATCCGAATCGAAAAACCTTTAAAGATGAGCGAGATAGAAATTTGGGTTTTGCCTATGGAGTTCTTTAAATTTTTTAAGTTGACCAAATTTTAGTTCTATCGTCCCAGTGCTCCAAAGACATAGGAAATGTAGCTTATTCGGTGGAGAGAAGATCCTGCTTGGTTGTGAATTTTAAGAACATCAGCATCCATGTGAAAACTCGATTATTAGATTGCAATTTCGCAAAACCTGAGTGGACGAAAAAATCTCCTCAACCACATAGATCTCAGATGCGCCGATTACTCTTCCTTAATTAGATTGTTTTTGAGACCTCTCCAGTTGAATCCGAATCGCTAAACCTTAAAAAATGAGCGAGATAGAAATTTGGGTTTTGCCTATAAAGTTCTTTAAACTTTTTAAGTTGACCAAATTTAAGTTCTATCATCCCAGTGCTCAAAAGACATAGGAAATGTAGCTTATTCGGTGGAGAGAAGATCCTGCTTGGTTGTGAATTTTAAGAACATCAGCATCCATGTGAAAACTCGATTATTAGATTGCAATTTCGCAAAACCTGAGTGGACGAAAAATCTCCTCATCCACAAGGATCTCAGATGCGCCGATTATTCTTCCTTAATTAGATTGTATTTGAGACCTCTTCAGTTGAATCCGAATCGCAAAACCTTTAAAAATGAGCGAGATAGAAATTTGGGTTTTGCATATGGAGTTCTTTAAACTTTTTAAGTTGACTAAATTTTAGTTCTATCGTCCCAGTGCTCCAAAGACATAGGAAATGTAGCTTATTCGAAGGAGAGAAGATCCTGCTTGGTTGTGAATTTTAAGAACATCGGCATCCATGTGAAAACACGATTATTAGATTGCAATTTCGCAAAACCTGAGTGGACGAAAAATCTCCTCAACCACAAGGATCTCAGATGCGCCGATTAATATTAATTAATTAGATTGTATTTGAGACCTCTCCAGTTGAATCCGAATTGAAAAACCTTTAAAGATGAGCGAGATAGAAATTTGGATTTTGCCTATGGAGTTCTTTAAACTTTTTAAGTTGACCAAATTTTAGTTCTATCGTCCCAGTGCTCCAAAGACATAGGAAATGTAGCTTATTCGAAGGAGAGAAGATCCTGCTTGGTTGTGAATTTTAAGAACATCGGCATCCATGTGAAAACACGATTATTAGATTGCAATTTCGCAAAACCTGAGTGGACGAAAAATCTCCTCAACCACAAGGATCTCAGATGCGCCGATTAGTCTTCCTTAATTAGATTGTTTTTGAGACCTCTCCAGTTGAATCCGAATCGAAAAACCTTTAAAGATGAGCGAGATAGAAATTTG
>ARYC01016970.1:0-22039 GCA_000711775.1 Oxytricha trifallax
TGAAAACTCGATTATTAGATTGCAATTTCGCAAAACCTGAGTGGACGAAAAATCTCCTCAACAACAAGGATCTCAGATGCGCCGATTAATATTAATTAATTAGATTGTATTTAAGACCTCTTCAGTTGAATCCGAATCGCTAAACCTTTAAAGATGAGGGAGATAGAAATTTGGGTTTTACCTATGGAGTTCTTTAAATTTTTTAAGTTGACCAAATTTAAGTTCTATCGTCCAAGTGCTCCAAAGACATAGGAAATGTAGCTTATTCGAAGGAGAGAAGATCCTGCTAGTTTGTGAAATTATAAGAGCATCGGCATCCATGTGAAAACTCGATTATTAGATTGCAATTTCGCAAAACCTGAGTGGACGAAAAATCTCCTCAACCACAAAGATCTCAGATGCGCCGATTACTCTTCCTTAATTAGATTGTATTTGAGACCTCTCCAGTTGAATCCGAATCGCAAAACCTTAAAAAATGAGCGAGATAGAAATTTGGGTTTTGCATATAAAGTTCTTTAAACTTTTTAAGTTGACCAAATTTAAGTTCTATCATCCCAGTGCTCAAAAGACATAGGAAATGTAGCTTATTCGAAGGAGAGAAGATCCTGCTGGGTGGTGAATTTAAAGAACATCGGCATCCATGTGAAAACACGATTATTAGATTGCAATTTCGCAAAACCTGAGTGGACGAAAAATCTCCTCAACCACAAGGATCTCAGATGCGCCGATTAATATTAATTAATTAGATTGTATTTGAGACCTCTCCAGTTGAATCCGAATCGAAAAACCTTTAAAGATGAGCGAGATAGAAATTTGGATTTTGCCTATAGAGTTCTTTAAACTTTTTAAGTTAACCAAATTTTAGTTCTATCGTCCCACCGCTCCAAAGACATAGGAAATGTAGATTATTCAAAGGAGAGAAGATCCTGCTCCGTTGTGAATTTTAAGAACATCGGCATACATGTGAAAACTCGATTATTAGATTGCAATTTCGCAAAACCTGAGTGGACGAAAAATCTCCTCAACCACAAGGATCTCAGATGCGAATATCTTACTAATAAGATTGTATTTGAGACCTCTTCAGTTGAATCCGAATCGCAAAACCTTTAAAGATAAGCGAGAAAGAAATTTGGGTTTTGCCTATAGAGTTCTTTAAATTTTTTAAGTTAACCAAATTTTAGTTCTATCGTCCCACCGCTCCAAAGACATAGGAAATGTAGATTATTCAAAGGAGAGAAGATCCTGCTCCGTTGTGAATTTTAAGAACATCGGCATCCATGTGAAAACACGATTATTAGATTGCAATTTCGCAAAACCTGAGTGGACGAAAAATCTCCTCAACCACAAGGATCTCAGATGCGCCGATTAGTCTTCCTTAATTAGATTGTATTTGAGACCTCTCCAGTTGAATCCGAATCGAAAAACCTTTAAAAATGAGCGAGATAGAAATTTGGGTTTTGCATATGGAGTTCTTTAAACTTTTTAAGTTGACCAAATTTTAGTTCTATCGTCCCAGTGCTCCAAAGACATAGGAAATGTAGCTTATTCGAAGGAGAGAAGATCCTGCTTGGTTGTGAATTTTAAGAACATCAGCATCCATGTGAAAACACGATTATTAGATTGCAATTTCGCAAAACCTGAGTGGACGAAAAATCTCCTCAACCACAAGGATCTCAGATGCGCCGATTAGTCTTCCTTAATTAGATTGTTTTTGAGACCTCTCCAGTTGAATCCGAATCAAAAAACCTTTAAAGATGAGCGAGATAGAAATTTGGGTTTTGCCTATGGAGTTCTTTAAACTTTTTAAGTTGACCAAATTTTAGTTCTATCGTCCCAGTGCTCCAAAGACATAGGAAATGTAGCTTATTCGAAGGAGAGAAGATCCTGCTTGGTTGTGAATTTTAAGAACATCAGCATCCATGTGAAAACTCGATTATTAGATTGCAATTTCGCAAAACCTGAGTGGACGAAAAATCTCCTCAACCACAAGGATCTCAGATGCGCCGATTACTCTTCCTTAATTAGATTGTATTTGAGACCTCTCCAGTTGAATCCGAATCAAAAAACCTTTAAAGATGAGCGAGATAGAAATTTGGGTTTTGCCTATGGAGTTCTTTAAATTTTTTAAGTTGACCAAATTTTAGTTCTATCGTCCCAGTGCTCCAAAGACATAGGAAATGTAGCTTATTCGAAGGAGAGAAGATCCTGCTTGGTTGTGAATTTTAAGAACATCAGCATACATGTGAAAACTCGATTATTAGATTGCAATTTCGCAAAACCTGAGTGGACGAAAAATCTCCTCAACAACAAGGATCTCAGATGCGCCGATTAATATTAATTAATTAGATTGTATTTAAGACCTCTCCAGTTGAATCCGAATCAAAAAACCTTTAAAGATGAGCGAGATAGAAATTTGGGTTTTACCTATGGAGTTCTTTAAATTTTTTAAGTTGACCAAATTTAAGTTCTATCGTCCAAGTGCTCCAAAGACATAGGAAATGTAGCTTATTCGAAGGAGAGAAGATCCTGCTTGGTTGTGAATTTTAAGAACATCAGCATCCATGTGAAAACTCGATTATTAGATTGCAATTTCGCAAAACCTGAGTGGACGAAAAATCTCCTCAACCACAAGGATCTCAGATGCGCCGATTACTCTTCCTTAATTAGATTGTATTTGAGACCTCTCCAGTTGAATCCGAATCAAAAAACCTTTAAAGATGAGCGAGATAGAAATTTGGGTTTTGCCTATGGAGTTCTTTAAATTTTTTAAGTTGACAAATTTTAGTTCTATCGTCCCAGTGCTCCAAAGACATAGGAAATGTAGCTTATTCGAAGGAGAGAAGATCCTGCTTGGTTGTGAATTTTAAGAACATCGGCATACATGTGAAAACACGATTATTAGATTGCATTCGCAAAACCTGAGTGGACGAAAAATCTCCTCAACCACAAGGATCTCAGATGCGCCGATTAATATTAATTAATTAGATTGTATTTGAGACCTCTCCAGTTGAATCCGAATTGAAAAACCTTTAAAGATGAGCGAGATAGAAATTTGGATTTTGCCTATGGAGTTCTTTAAACTTTTTAAGTTGACCAAATTTTAGTTCTATCGTCCCAGTGCTCCAAAGACATAGGAAATGTAGCTTATTCGAAGGAGAGAAGATCCTGCTTGGTTGTGAATTTTAAGAACATCGCCATCCATGTGAAAACTCGATTATTAGATTGCAATTTCGCAAAAACTGAGAGGACGAAAAATCTCCTCAACCACAAAGATCTCAGATGCGCCGATTACTCTTCCTTAATTAGATTGTTTTTGAGACCTCTCCAGTTGAATCCGAATCAAAAAACCTTTAAAGATGAGCGAGATAGAAATTTGGGTTTTGCCTATGGAGTTCTTTAAATTTTTTAAGTTGACCAAATTTTAGTTCTATCGTCCCAGTGCTCCAAAGACATAGGAAATGTAGCTTATTCGGTGGAGAGAAGATCCTGCTTGGTTGTGAATTTTAAGAACATCAGCATCCATGTGAAAACTCGATTATTAGATTGCAATTTCGCAAAACCTGAGTGGACGAAAAATCTCCTCAACCACAAGGATCTCAGATGCGCCGATTATTCTTCCTTAATTAGATTGTTTTTGAGACCTCTTCAGTTGAATCCGAATCGCAAAACCTTTAAAGATGAGCGAGATAGAAATTTGGGTTTTGCCTATGGAGTTCTTTAAATTTTTTAAGTTGACCAAATTTTAGTTCTATCGTCCCAGTGCTCCAAAGACATAGGAAATGTAGCTTATTCGAAGGAGAGAAGATCCTGCTTGGTTGTGAATTTTAAGAACATCGGCATCCATGTGAAAACACGATTATTAGATTGCAATTTCGCAAAACCTGAGTGGACGAAAAATCTCCTCAACCACAAGGATCTCAGATGCGCCGATTAGTCTTCCTTAATTAGATTGTTTTTGAGACCTCTCCAGTTGAATCCGAATCGAAAAACCTTTAAAGATGAGCGAGATAGAAATTTGGGTTTTGCCTATGGAGTTCTTTAAATTTTTTAAGTTGACCAAATTTTAGTTCTATCGTCCCAGTGCTCCAAAGACATAGGAAATGTAGCTTATTCGAAGGAGAGAAGATCCTGCTTGGTTGTGAATTTTAAGAACATCGGCATCCATGTGAAAACACGATTATTAGATTGCAATTTCGCAAAACCTGAGTGGACGAAAAATCTCCTCAACCACAAGGATCTCAGATGCGCCGATTAGTCTTCCTTAATTAGATTGTTTTTGAGACCTCTCCAGTTGAATCCGAATCGAAAAACCTTTAAAGATGAGCGAGATAGAAATTTGGGTTTTGCCTATGGAGTTCTTTAAATTTTTTAAGTTGACCAAATTTTAGTTCTATCGTCCCAGTGCTCCAAAGACATAGGAAATGTAGCTTATTCGGTGGAGAGAAGATCCTGCTTGGTTGTGAATTTTAAGAACATCAGCATCCATGTGAAAACTCGATTATTAGATTGCAATTTCGCAAAACCTGAGTGGACGAAAAATCTCCTCAACCACAAGGATCTCAGATGCGCCGATTATTCTTCCTTAATTAGATTGTATTTGAGACCTCTCCAGTTGAATCCGAATCGAAAAACCTTTAAAGATGAGCGAGATAGAAATTTGGGTTTTGCCTATGGAGTTCTTTAAATTTTTTAAGTTGACCAAATTTTAGTTCTATCGTCCCAGTGCTCCAAAGACATAGGAAATGTAGCTTATTCGGTGGAGAGAAGATCCTGCTTGGTTGTGAATTTTAAGAACATCAGCATCCATGTGAAAACTCGATTATTAGATTGCAATTTCGCAAAACCTGAGTGGACGAAAAATCTCCTCAACCACAAGGATCTCAGATGCGCCGATTACTCTTCCTTAATTAGATTGTTTTTGAGACCTCTCCAGTTGAATCCGAATCGAAAAACCTTTAAAGATGAGCGAGATAGAAATTTGGGTTTTGCCTATGGAGTTCTTTAAATTTTTTAAGTTGACCAAATTTTAGTTCTATCGTCCCAGTGCTCCAAAGACATAGGAAATGTAGCTTATTCGAAGGAGAGAAGATCCTGCTTGGTTGTGAATTTTAAGAACATCGGCATCCATGTGAAAACACGATTATTAGATTGCAATTTCGCAAAACCTGAGTGGACGAAAAATCTCCTCAACCACAAGGATCTCAGATGCGCCGATTAGTCTTCCTTAATTAGATTGTTTTTGAGACCTCTCCAGTTGAATCCGAATCGAAAAACCTTTAAAGATGAGCGAGATAGAAATTTGGGTTTTGCCTATGGAGTTCTTTTAATTTTTTAAGTTGACCAAATTTTAATTCTATCGTCCCAGTGCTCCAAAGACATAGGAAATGTAGCTTATTCGAAGGAGAGAAGATCCTGCTTGGTTGTGAATTTTAAGAACATCGGCATCCATGTGAAAACTCGATTATTAGATTGCAATTTCGCAAAACCTGAGTGGACGAAAAATCTCCTCAACCACAAGGATCTCAGATGCGCCGATTACTCTTCCTTAATTAGATTGTTTTTGAGACCTCTCCAGTTGAATCCGAATCGAAAAACCTTTAAAGATGAGCGAGATAGAAATTTGGGTTTTGCCTATGGAGTTCTTTAAATTTTTTAAGTTGACCAAATTTTAGTTCTATCGTCCCAGTGCTCCAAAGACATAGGAAATGTAGCTTATTCGAAGGAGAGAAGATCCTGCTTGGTTGTGAATTTTAAGAACATCGGCATCCATGTGAAAACTCGATTATTAGATTGCAATTTCGCAAAACCTGAGTGGACGAAAAATCTCCTCAACCACAAGGATCTCAGATGCGCCGATTAATATTAATTAATTAGATTGTATTTGAGACCTCTCCAGTTGAATCCGAATTGAAAAACCTTTAAAGATGAGCGAGATAGAAATTTGGATTTTGCCTATGGAGTTCTTTAAACTTTTTAAGTTGACCAAATTTTAGTTCTATCGTCCCAGTGCTCCAAAGACATAGGAAATGTAGCTTATTCGAAGGAGAGAAGATCCTGCTTGGTTGTGAATTTTAAGAACATCGGCATCCATGTGAAAACTCGATTATTAGATTGCAATTTCGCAAAACCTGAGTGGACGAAAAATCTCCTCAACCACAAGGATCTCAGATGCGCCGATTATTCTTCCTTAATTAGATTGTTTTTGAGACCTCTCCAGTTGAATCCGAATCGAAAAACCTTTAAAGATGAGCGAGATAGAAATTTGGGTTTTGCCTATGGAGTTCTTTTAATTTTTTAAGTTGACCAAATTTTAATTCTATCGTCCCAGTGCTCAAAAGACATAGGAAATGTAGCTTATTCGAAGGAGAGAAGATCCTGCTAGTTTGTGAAATTATAAGAGCATCGGCATCCATGTGAAAACTCGATTATTAGATTGCAATTTCGCAAAACCTGAGTGGACGAAAAATCTCCTCAACCACAAGGATCTCAGATGCGCCGATTATTCTTCCTTAATTAGATTGTTTTTGAGACCTCTCCAGTTGAATCCGAATCGAAAAACCTTTAAAGATGAGCGAGATAGAAATTTGGGTTTTGCCTATGGAGTTCTTTAAATTTTTTAAGTTGACCAAATTTTAGTTCTATCGTCCCAGTGCTCCAAAGACATAGGAAATGTAGCTTATTCGAAGGAGAGAAGATCCTGCTTGGTTGTGAATTTTAAGAACATCAGCATCCATGTGAAAACTCGATTATTAGATTGCAATTTCGCAAAACCTGAGTGGACGAAAAATCTCCTCAACCACAAGGATCTCAGATGCGCCGATTATTCTTCCTTAATTAGATTGTTTTTGAGACCTCTCCAGTTGAATCCGAATCGAAAAACCTTTAAAGATGAGCGAGATAGAAATTTGGGTTTTGCCTATGGAGTTCTTTAAATTTTTTAAGTTGACCAAATTTTAGTTCTATCGTCCCAGTGCTCCAAAGACATAGGAAATGTAGCTTATTCGGTGGAGAGAAGATCCTGCTTGGTTGTGAATTTTAAGAACATCAGCATCCATGTGAAAACTCGATTATTAGATTGCAATTTCGCAAAACCTGAGTGGACGAAAAATCTCCTCAACCACAAGGATCTCAGATGCGCCGATTATTCTTCCTTAATTAGATTGTTTTTGAGACCTCTCCAGTTGAATCCGAATCGAAAAACCTTTAAAGATGAGCGAGATAGAAATTTGGGTTTTGCCTATGGAGTTCTTTAAATTTTTTAAGTTGACCAAATTTTAGTTCTATCGTCCCAGTGCTCCAAAGACATAGGAAATGTAGCTTATTCGAAGGAGAGAAGATCCTGCTTGGTTGTGAATTTTAAGAACATCGGCATCCATGTGAAAACTCGATTATTAGATTGCAATTTCGCAAAACCTGAGTGGACGAAAAATCTCCTCAACCACAAGGATCTCAGATGCGCCGATTATTCTTCCTTAATTAGATTGTTTTTGAGACCTCTTCAGTTGAATCCGAATCGCAAAACCTTTAAAAATGAGCGAGATAGAAATTTGGGTTTTGCCTATGGAGTTCTTTAAATTTTTTAAGTTGACCAAATTTTAGTTCTATCGTCCCAGTGCTCCAAAGACATAGGAAATGTAGCTTATTCGAAGGAGAGAAGATCCTGCTTGGTTGTGAATTTTAAGAACATCGGCATCCATGTGAAAACTCGATTATTAGATTGCAATTTCGCAAAACCTGAGTGGACGAAAAATCTCCTCAACCACAAGGATCTCAGATGCGCCGATTACTCTTCCTTAATTAGATTGTTTTTGAGACCTCTCCAGTTGAATCCGAATCAAAAAACCTTTAAAGATGAGCGAGATAGAAATTTGGGTTTTGCCTATGGAGTTCTTTAAATTTTTTAAGTTGACCAAATTTTAGTTCTATCGTCCCAGTGCTCCAAAGACATAGGAAATGTAGCTTATTCGAAGGAGAGAAGATCCTGCTTGGTTGTGAATTTTAAGAACATCGGCATCCATGTGAAAACTCGATTATTAGATTGCAATTTCGCAAAACCTGAGTGGACGAAAAATCTCCTCAACCACAAGGATCTCAGATGCGCCGATTATTCTTCCTTAATTAGATTGTTTTTGAGACCTCTCCAGTTGAATCCGAATCGCAAAACCTTTAAAGATGAGCGAGATAGAAATTTGGGTTTTGCCTATGGAGTTCTTTAAATTTTTTAAGTTGACTAAATTTTAGTTCTATCGTCCCAGTGCTCCAAAGACATAGGAAATGTAGCTTATTCGAAGGAGCGAAGTTCCTGCTAGTTTGTGAATTTTAAGAACATCAGCATCCATGTGAAAACTCGATTATTAGATTGCAATTTCGCAAAACCTGAGTGGACGAAAAATCTCCTCAACCACAAGGATCTCAGATGCGCCGATTACTCTTCCTTAATAAGATTGTATTTGAGACCTCTCCAGTTGAATCCGAATCGAAAAACCTTTAAAGATGAGCGAGATAGAAATTTGGGTTTTGCCTATGGAGTTCTTTAAATTTTTTAAGTTGACCAAATTTTATTTCTATCGTCCCACCGCTCCGAAGACATAGGAAATGTAGCTTATTCAAAGGAGAGAAGATCCTGCTTGGTTGTGAAATTTTATGAACATCGGCATCCATGTGTAAACTCGATTATTAGATTGCAATTTCGCAAAACCTGAGTGGACGAAAAATCTCCTCAACCACAAGGATCTCAGATGCGCCGATTATTCTTCCTTAATTAGATTGTTTTTGAGACCTCTCCAGTTGAATCCGAATCAAAAAACCTTTAAAGATGAGCGAGATAGAAATTTGGGTTTTGCCTATGGAGTTCTTTAAATTTTTTAAGTTGACCAAATTTTAGTTCTATCGTCCCAGTGCTCCAAAGACATAGGAAATGTAGCTTATTCGAAGGAGAGAAGATCCTGCTTGGTTGTGAATTTTAAGAACATCGGCATCCATGTGAAAACTCGATTATTAGATTGCAATTTCGCAAAACCTGAGTGGACGAAAAATCTCCTCAACCACAAGGATCTCAGATGCGCCGATTACTCTTCCTTAATTAGATTGTTTTTGAGACCTCTCCAGTTGAATCCGAATCGAAAAACCTTTAAAGATGAGCGAGATAGAAATTTGGGTTTTGCCTATGGAGTTCTTTAAATTTTTTAAGTTGACCAAATTTTAGTTCTATCGTCCCAGTGCTCCAAAGACATAGGAAATGTAGCTTATTCGAAGGAGAGAAGATCCTGCTTGGTTGTGAATTTTAAGAACATCGGCATCCATGTGAAAACTCGATTATTAGATTGCAATTTCGCAAAACCTGAGTGGACGAAAAATCTCCTCAACCACAAGGATCTCAGATGCGCCGATTACTCTTCCTTAATTAGATTGTTTTTGAGACCTCTCCAGTTGAATCCGAATCGCAAAACCTTTAAAGATGAGCGAGATAGAAATTTGGGTTTTGCCTATGGAGTTCTTTAAATTTTTTAAGTTGACCAAATTTTAGTTCTATCGTCCCAGTGCTCCAAAGACATAGGAAATGTAGCTTATTCGAAGGAGAGAAGATCCTGCTTGGTTGTGAATTTTAAGAACATCGGCATCCATGTGAAAACTCGATTATTAGATTGCAATTTCGCAAAACCTGAGTGGACGAAAAATCTCCTCAACCACAAGGATCTCAGATGCGCCGATTAATCTTCCTTAATTAGATTGTATTTGAGACCTCTCCAGTTGAATCCGAATCGAAAAACCTTTAAAGATGAGCGAGATAGAAATTTGGGTTTTGCCTATGGAGTTCTTTAAACTTTTTAAGTTGACCAAATTTTAGTTCTATCGTCCCAGTGCTCCAAAGACATAGGAAATGTAGCTTATTCGAAGGAGAGAAGATCCTGCTTGGTTGTGAATTTTAAGAACATCGCCATCCATGTGAAAACTCGATTATTAGATTGCAATTTCGCAAAACCTGAGTGGACGAAAAATCTCCTCAACCACAAGGATCTCAGATGCGCCGATTATTCTTCCTTAATTAGATTGTATTTGAGACCTCTCCAGTTGAATCCGAATCGAAAAACCTTTAAAGATGAGCGAGATAGAAATTTGGGTTTTGCCTATGGAGTTCTTTAAATTTTTTAAGTTGACCAAATTTTAGTTCTATCGTCCCAGTGCTCCAAAGACATAGGAAATGTAGCTTATTCGGAAGGAGAGAAGATCCTGCTTGGTTGTGAATTTTAAGAACATCGGCATCCATGTGAAAACTCGATTATTAGATTGCAATTTCGCAAAACCTGAGTGGACGAAAAATCTCCTCAACCACAAGGATCTCAGATGCGCCGATTAGTCTTCCTTAATTAGATTGTTTTTGAGACCTCTCCAGTTGAATCCGAATCGAAAAACCTTTAAAGATGAGCGAGATAGAAATTTGGGTTTTGCCTATGGAGTTCTTTAAATTTTTTAAGTTGACCAAATTTTAGTTCTATCGTCCCAGTGCTCCAAAGACATAGGAAATGTAGCTTATTCGGTGGAGAGAAGATCCTGCTTGGTTGTGAATTTTAAGAACATCAGCATCCATGTGAAAACTCGATTATTAGATTGCAATTTCGCAAAACCTGAGTGGACGAAAAATCTCCTCAACCACAAGGATCTCAGATGCGCCGATTATTCTTCCTTAATTAGATTGTTTTTGAGACCTCTCCAGTTGAATCCGAATCAAAAAACCTTTAAAGATGAGCGAGATAGAAATTTGGGTTTTGCCTATGGAGTTCTTTAAATTTTTTAAGTTGACCAAATTTTAGTTCTATCGTCCCAGTGCTCCAAAGACATAGGAAATGTAGCTTATTCGAAGGAGAGAAGATCCTGCTTGGTTGTGAATTTTAAGAACATCGGCATCCATGTGAAAACACGATTATTAGATTGCAATTTCGCAAAACCTGAGTGGACGAAAAATCTCCTCAACCACAAGGATCTCAGATGCGCCGATTATTCTTCCTTAATTAGATTGTTTTTGAGACCTCTCCAGTTGAATCCGAATCGAAAAACCTTTAAAGATGAGCGAGATAGATTCTAGAGTTTTTTTAATGAAATTTTTTATTTACTTTTTTTTAAAGTTTATTACATTTAATTTTAATTACTTAAATTTTAAATTTTTTTATATATTCTTTTTAATTTTTTTTTATATTTATTTTTGAATTTTATTCTTAATCAAAATATTTTTACTTAATTATATTTTATTTGACCTTATTTTTCTTTTATCTAATTAATATATTATCTCTTATATGTATACTTCTTTATTAATTATTTATTTCTATCTGTCAATTTCATAATCTCAATCTTTATTTATTGCTTCCATCTTATTCTTCATGTACTTCTCTAATTTCACTTTTCATTTTATTTAAACAGTTGTTATTGTGAAAAGCACTTTATTCTAATATTTTATAGTATCTTTATATATCGTATAATTAGTTCGACTATATAGATTGTTATTTATTTATTATAAATTTATTTTTATAGAACATTAAATTATTTGGATTGATGAACTTGTTTAAATTAAATGCATGTATTAATAACACTAATTCAAGTTGATTCAAATTTGTTGAGCATCATTTTAATTTAGTATTTTAACTTAATTTATTGTTAGTTATGCAATTAATTTCAAAAAACACTAGTAAATTTACCCAAAATCCTAAAACCTTTATTATAATAGTACTATTTACCTTGTATAAATTAAATTTTAAACATTAGATAAAAATAATTTTCCAGTATGATGCGATATTTAGCAGATAAAGTCTTCCAATACAATAAAATTGATCTTCCCTCGATGACACTGAAACTTTTACAGCCATTCACAATTAAAAGATGCAAATAAGAGGAAACATTAGAGTATATGCAAATAAGAGTCTATTAATTGCAAGTATAAACAAACCAAAAGTTTTATTGAACTCTCCTGGTTTTCTCTGATCAAATGATAGGTTGACCATATCAGGTTATAATACCGATAACATTTGCGATTCTTTGTGGTTGAATTTAATGATGTTTGAGAAATTTGAGGGTCTTTTCTACATTTGATTAAAAAGTGTATGATTAGGCAACCAAATTCGGCAGAAGCTGCTTATTTAAACAGAAAAAGTGAACGAAGATTGGAAACAGAAAAATATTGTATTTACTGCTGCGCTTAAATCAGTTTTGAATCTATTTGCACTTGAGTATTCTACTTTTGGTGCATAGAAGTTATACCGATAGAAGTTATAGCGACACATTTTAAGTACTAGAGTGGATGAGAATTCGAATGGAATGGAAGAAAACGAAGCGTTAGTGAGAATGAAAGTAGCATAAGAATCCTGAGCCAATCTGTTGGAAAGTTATAAACTCCTTCCAATGTCACATCAAACATATCGAAAGTCAACATGTCACCCCCACTTCATTGACGTGGAGTTCATACTGATACAAGAAGATAGCGAAATTAATTATAGAAGAAAGCTTCAGCCTTCAAGGAGTTTGTTGTATGAAAGAAATGCAACAATAAATAGCATTTGAAATGTGCTTGTAAAAATATAATAGAAACATCTGAGAATCAAAGATGCTCTCTTGTCTAACGATCTAGGACACTTGTATGAGTCGAACATTCCAGTAGCTCTTTGCATGAAAAATTGTGTAATGCTACTAGTTAGTCCTCATCATTCAGTTTAAGTGCCTTTTCGTTTGCAATACTGAAAATATCATAATGGCTGATAACTATAGTGATTCATGATTTGATTATTGTCATTGATTTGAAAAAGGTGATTAGAACTATAGCTGCTCAAGAGGTTAATTTGATTATGGTTTCGAGATTAAATACACCCAAATCCAACACTCTGACTGCACCATTTAAAAAAAGAAAAGATATCCGAAGCAATGTAGAAAGAAAGCTTTTTTCATTCAATCTCCTTTTTATGTTGAGAGTAATTACCCTACATAACACGAACAAGACTGAACCACTCAAGTCAAATTCTTGTGTACATTGTCACGCCACCCTCATCCAAGGAGATGTTTAGCTACATTGTAAAGAAGTTTGGCAATATCTCGATGCTCATTCTCAGAGATTATCATAAAATAGAGTTCCGATACTAAGATAAATCAATGTAAAACTCGGTTGTCACTTTTAAAACTTATCAAATTTAAATAAATGCGAAAAAAATACAGAAGCTATAGTCATTCAATTAGATATCAAATTAACATGATAGAATATAATATAAATCAATAATCTGCATTATTTTAATTAATTTATCAATTTCTTCTTATTATTTTATTTAATAGTTCTGCTTAACTTGTATATAAAGTTAGTAAATATTGTTTTAATTGCATATCTGGTAATTAAATTGATTTATTCTATCAGAAGTTTCTGAATCCAATTTTGAATATATATTGAATAACATTTATAATTAACCCTAATTTATCAAATATTTGAATTGATTAAATAGGTTTAGTTTTTCAATAAAAGTTTCATTAGTAATTATAGTAAGTATGAATAATTGAGAAAACTAAAGACTTTCTTTGTGGTTAAGTTTCTTCAGTTTTATTCAACAGCTTATTATTCAATTTCAATGAAGAAGTCTAAAGAATTCTTTGTTAGCTGTATAGAATAAGATTAAATTTAGGATGTTTTTATGTTACTGTAATATCTGGCAAGGAAAAGAGAGGAAAAATATTGGAATAATCTATAATGAGGAATCAAAAATATTATAATTAATTCTATTTTTAATTTCAATAGACAAATAATGATAAGTAAATATATTATGCTTATTTCTTTTATAGAATAATGAAATGCTACGCTCACTATAATGATATTTCTTCAATTATATATCGATAATTATTTATTTATTTTCAATAATTGATATTGCCTTTTTACCGCTTACACCATAGTAAGCTCCTAGTTCACTATTGATGTTAATGGTCTGGAAATTATAGGCATTTTAACTACAAATTAATTTTTAATTTTATGTTTTAGACTTTAAATATTAATAAATTGTAATAACTTCCATATAATTATTATCATTTTATTTAAAAAGTCTTAGAGGTATTAACAAATAAGTATATTATTTGTGTTTTTTTTCTCCATTTCTACCATATTATGAGTAATAAAATTAAAGTAATATGTATACACAGTGAAATTACCTGAAACTCTGGTATTTATTCATATGCATGTGTTAATATTTAGGTATCTATTTATTTTAGTTAAGCTGCATTTCTTTTAGCAAATGACTTTCTCTTATTAAAATTGAGACATGCATAAGTTTTGTTACTTATAGATTTAAAAGTTCTTAAATATTGTCTATTGCTTTTCCATCGCTAAAATTCTACTCTGATGACTAATTAACTGAGATTATTCTAAGATCTACTATCTGTTTTAATAAGATGAAGATGACAAAAAGTTCAATGCATAACCATTATTACAATCTATATAATGCTTTTGGTTAGTGATGAAGTAGTACCGTTAATTAGTTATACAAATATGTAGCTATTATTTTACTTTGAATGCCAAAAGCTTTAATTTATCTACTTTTTAGACATATGTCTGCTAATCAAAAGTATTTTAATCAAATATACCAATTAAATCAATTTTCTTAACTGATTAAATAAAAATGTTAAGGTCATATATCCTTGAATGAATGAGATAGCAGGTAAATCTGATAAAAATGGGAAATAATTTAGAACATTTTTAGATTTGATAAGGAAATTTTATGAGCTATTCTTTGTTTTTAGATGTTTGTTGGTTCTTAAGAAAGGCTTTAAAAGACACTAAATCCAGGATATTGCAAGTAAATCTAAATAAAAAAAGTTAAAATAATTTTTAATCTGTGAAGTTAAAAATATAATTGTTCACTTATATATTAGTATTAGATGTAATATTATAATTATGAGAAATTTGAATGCCAAATTTTTCATACTAATTTTTATAAAGGTGAATATTCATAATCAAGATCTCATTGATTAAATCTTTTATATGAAATATCCGAAATAATATTGAATTAGGGTAAGTGAATGTTTTTTCGACATTCATAATAGAGGTTAATACTCATAATATACTATTGTATTATGCCGTTATTATATCTTAATTTAAAATATAAAATATTTTTTAATTTATTAATAAATTATTGACTGTTAATGGCATTTAGTGAATACAAAATTATTCCCATTCTTAGAATATATATAATTAAAGTCTTCAAAATACAATGTTAAAGTAGTTTTCTTAATGTTTGAATTGTAATTTACTCGAATTTAATAGTTCATAGTTATTAACCTTCTTTTAATGTAATAAGATTTTTCTTAAGAATTTTATAAAATTAATTAAACTATAAGATAGTTAGTTAGTAAATTATTTAGGCAATTTTCAGAAATAATATATTAAAAGAACAAAAATAATATATTAAAAGAACAAAAATAATCTGCTCATGAAATCAAAGTAATTCATTACTCTTATTGTTACTCTTCTTCCTCGTTTCTCTTCTTCTTTCTATGTCCTAATTCTTGAGTATTTCTCTTTTCTTTGTCTCATCATTTGTATTGACTAGAAAATAATATACTCCTTTCTTCCATGTGCTTTTTCACGAGCTTTGATCAAATCTGATTAAATTAAGATTTCCTTTTTTCTTTTATTCTTTTGAATTTTCTATGAGATTCATGATACGTCGTTTAATAGATACTAATCAAACTCTCCAAAATTTTTACCTATGTCTCTGAATTCGTCCCATTGTCTAGTATCTTCTTTCTCTTTCTCAAACATTGCAAAGTTCTTCAGAGCTCAATCATCCCATGCATCATTTTTAAATTGGTTTATTATTTCAGTGTCAAACTTTTAATCTCTCAATTGCTAAAAAGCCTCGCTTATCTTCTCAATATTTTTATCCATTTACTCTTTCATAATAGCTAAATATACTTTTAACCATTTTGACATATCCTTACTTTAGATGTAGCATTAGATAATATTTCTGCATATTAAGCCAATCTTTGGCAAATATATTGGAATTCTGGTGGCTCTTGCAACTCAAATACTTGATTGTTTATTATTAGAATTGCCATCACGCCACTTAGCGATCAAATATTACAATATTATAATATACAATCTAAATCAAACATTCTAATAATTATAAATATATTTTTTACAAATCACAAGAATTTAAAGCATATTTATGAAGGTCTTACTGTATATATTTAGCCTGCTTTATTAATTAGGGACCATTCCTCTGCTGTTGCTTCTATGTTTACTCGACAGCTCATACTTACTTACACAACTACAATGTATTGACAAAAAGCAAATATATACACTTCCTATTTCCCAATAATTTCTCCTCCAATTTATCACTATGCTTTAAAATCAATTAGTTTGTAGATATTCACTTAAAGATCTATTTGAGGTAATTAACTATAAGACTAAGTGAAATTGTGGAATAATCAGTAGTATTTGCAAGATGGATGAGAAGAGTTTAAGTTTACATCAAAGGGTGTATATATTTTAGACCCAAAGCTGGTGATTGAACAATATGAGAAGAAATTTGAATACTTTCAAAAAAAATTAAAATGATGGTATACTTCTATGTTAATATAATTATTAAACTATTTAATTTACTCTTGCAAATGAACGATTTGTATTTTTACATTCTGAAAGAGTAGATAAAACTCCAATTTGAATATGAATAGGAAGTTGATAAAAGTTTAATTTAAATTTGAATTATTAAGAAATTATTATAAATATTTGGTAGCTTTTCAATTATTACACTAAGTACTAATTTATATAAAACCCCAAGAGTATTTTTTTGAATTAAGTTGAATTTGAATTTAAATTAATTTAGTATTTTTATTATTATAGAATAGTTGGTTGCTTTATGTAAAATTATAGTAGTACCAATATATATATATATATATATATAGGGCCTTAATCACAAATCAAAAAGCAACCAACTTTTAATAGGCAAGTCTGATTAAATTTTATTCTCATATATACCCTTAATTATTATTATCAATATCGCTGCCACATTTAAAGATGCTGAGCCCAGATAACCAAGCCTCTCACAGAATCATACCCTTCCTGTCATCCCCATCGGTAGAGCTCCACCCATACCTGCTGCCGCCCACCCTCCGTGCCAAAATAGAGCATTCACCAATACCAGAGGTGGCCATTTCAACACCAGGCTCCGATGCCTCCTGGACAGCATGTCGACCTACCAGAGATCCCCCAGAGAGATCCAAGACATTGCCACCACCATCTTTGGCCAAAATGTAATCACCCATTACAAGGAGACGCTGGACAGTGCTATAGAGCTACGACTCTCGCTGCGCAAGCTCACCTTCCCCAGGGACGCCAACGATGGGAAGGAGGTGCTGTATGACGAAACGAGGGACGAGACCATAGGAGTGAGAGGGGCAGTACCTACGAGAGATGA
Source organism: Oxytricha trifallax (assembly GCA_000711775.1). Classification (NCBI taxonomy): domain Eukaryota; phylum Ciliophora; class Spirotrichea; order Sporadotrichida; family Oxytrichidae; genus Oxytricha; species Oxytricha trifallax. Next base: position 17,433 of record ARYC01016970.1, read on the forward strand.
CGAGACCGAGGTCGGAGGTGGGGGCCTCCTATACTAACTATAGCCAAAAACCCTAACAGCTAACCCATAAACCTCCATGGACGAGACATTGAGACTATCTGATAGTCAGGTGGAGAGGACGCCCTCAGCGGATGCAGGTAGAGAATGTGCCGATTCTACGCCTAACTCCTCATCAGGGGGCTGCCTGTCTCCTGAACTGCATCGATAACTGAACGAATTACTAGAGAAAATAAAACAACCTAAGAAATAACTAATTAATCCCTAACGGCCACTCAACTAATAACCTGGGGACCAACAGATCTTTAAAAAACCAAGCAAAAGGCTAACTGATAAAGACCTCCAGGAGATGTTTATAAGAGCCTCTCTGGACTAACGACACCTCTCTGAATACTACCAGACAACAATGTAATTGCTCAGAGAGGCTGAGCTGAGTGAGCAAGCCTCCCAAAGAGAGCAGGTGCCTAATAATGCTTGCGCTAGACGCTATCAAAAGGTCGAGGGAGTCTAGGCTTAAGGAGGCATCTGATGAGTACAGCTGCTGCCAGCACAAATTCCTGAGAACACGACTGTTCCAGAAGACGAGGTTTCGCAAGCATTCGAGATACTGCCTGCTCTCGCCAGAAGTTAACGGCTATATCTCAACCGCCATTGAAAAACTTCGACCCCTAATGAAAAGGCTCTTCAACTAAAGTGAAGATGCAATGTCCCAACAGTTCTCAAGGCTATTTAAAGACACCCTTCAGACTAATACCTTCTCCAAGCGCACCCTCAGGATGGTGCACGCGGGCAGGGAGTACTAAAGAACCCATCGCATGCAGGAGAGCCAGAGCAGTCGCTGGTGGAAAGGGAGGATGACTAACTACCAATAGTTCTACAATACCGTGGGGTCCTTAGAGGAGCCCCCTATGGAAAGCCAGCTTCCTACAGGCATGTAGATGGAAGACGAAGATTGTTTGTAAAATGGGTAAGCTGTAGTCTCTCTACAGTAAGAGAACCCTATCTGTAACTTCGTAAAGACAAGCCTTGCTTCTAAGCCCTAATATGCTGTACAAGAGAGCAGAGGCATACAACCTGTGAATGAGCAGAATCCAAGTCAGCCTATAAGGGTCACCAAGGGCAACATGATATATTCGAAGTATGTTGCTGGCAATCTCATCGCTACCAGTAACCTTCGTACTAGGATGACCTCAGTGGTGAAGGCGCTCAAAGGCTACAAGTTAAGGGATGGTGGGGAAGACCTATGGAAGGAGGTGCTCATCAAACTGTTTGTAGAGGTGATCGCGGAGTGGCGATCAGTCTTGAAGTCCAAAAAGAATGACGTGAATCATTTCCTGATTCAGTAAGAACGCCTGCCTGATGAGTGGGAGAAGCTGGACTTCGAAGACCTGCTTGACTCAGAGTCCAAGAAGCTGATACCTAGGAAGGAGAGAATGATGAAGAAGCGGGACGCCAAGACTGGGAACTCCAAACGCAATGGAAGAGGAATCAGCTTCATGCTGAGGCAACAAGAGAACCTGCAGGACATCATTAGTAGTAGACTGAAGTCCATTGAGCGACTCACTCAGAGCGCAATCACCGTCTTATAAGAGCTTAGCTTTTCGCTCGCATCCTCTGCATTGAGATGATTGCCAGCAACACCTGCCTGGAGGTGAGGAGTAAGGAGCCTGTTCTGGAAGGCTCGCACAATGCCCTTGGCAAGAGACAGGCAATGACGAACTGGCAGGTGAACATTCGGATGGAGAAGCTGCTTGTGGCTTTGAGACTGATGGAGCATCAATCGTCCTACGTCCTGAATGGCGATGAAGTGAAGGCCAGCAGTCTTAAGGTAGCCTCCACTTGGATAGAGTCGCCCCCTGACTAAATCCTGCGCTTCCTGGACATCGAGAGGCAGCAGGCCAACCCCTGAACGTAGGGTTCATTGGCAAGAGCACCATCAGGCAAATCATGGCTTTGCGAGCTTTCCTGCTGGAGGACAAGAATAGCAAGGAGATTGTGTACGACACGGGGCTGAGGGTGCAGTACTAGCAGGGCAAGGCAGCAGCTAAGAATAGTACATTGGCTGCTAACCCCAAATAGGCAACTAATGGCGCTGAACCAAAGTCGCTGATTGAGGATGAACTAATTGCTACCTCACCAAGAGCTGACGATACCTCCTTGACATTGCTTGCAAAGAGAAGCCCTGAGATGGACACCTCTGAACTTGAGATGATTATAGGAGAGGAATGCATGCTAGTGACAGATGCTCAACAGGAAGACTCCCTAGCAAAAACTGAGATCAATCAGGAAACTCAGTATCCACTAATCGTGGTGACTGCTGCAGCTGAAGCAGTGAAAGACAGCGCAGCTGCGCTTGAGCAGTGGCACTCTTCACATTAATACGCTTGTTAAGCTAATAATTACTTTAAAAAACTAACTCACACACACTCACTTGCCATCACACCCTTAATTAAGTTAATTCACTCTAAAACCGCTCTGCACTTATTTGTACTACCCAATCGTAGTTATTCTTTATAAGGTCTCGCTGTTAGACTCAACTCGCTAGACTCGCAATTGAATGAGACGAGCCCCATCAATAGCCTTATAAGGGAGTGAAAGAAATGCTTGGGTAAGTTTTTTTCATTCAATAGTTATATTGCGTATAGGATGCTGAGCAGTGGGAGCAATGAAAGGAAGCAATATCTCATTAGCTTCAAAGCAAACTCTAGGGCTCTTTACCTGACGCTAGTATAATAGCTTGAAAGCTCGTGAACCCTCTAGAATCTGCAGGATCTCAGATGTTGAACTGCATCTTATTGAGGCTCTGGCTCCCCTGAGCGGTGTGGTCATGTTGGGTGCTTTGCATCAAGTTCTACACACCCATGTTGAAGCTGCGGTTGTGCAAGTGACCTTGAGTCATGTTGCCATAATCCATTTTAAGGCGCTTGACTTGCAGCATGTATTCCTTCTTGTCAGCCTTTAATAGGGACTCCTCATCCTTGGTCTCCTCGAACTCTGAACGCGTGCGCTTTCTGTTTGATTGGGGCTTGAGGAGACCAGCAGCACTGCCACGATTCTCTATATGAGGAGATTAAGTAAAGCTATGTTGGTACTTACAAGACACATTGAGGCAATTAGCAAATGCCTCTGCGAATTCAGGTCTTAGCTGGACATTCAACTATCGCTGCTCCGCCACCCGAGCCGCTCTGCTCCTAAGGGCTTCGTCGATCTTGGCCTACAGCTGGTCAGGGATAACGGTGCTGAGGATGTCGCCCAGCCACTGCCTGTCAATCTTCTTCCAATCGCGGGGATGTGGCAAGAATTCCAAGCATTGTGAATGCTCCTGGGCTAAAGAAAGGAGGTCAGTCACAGTAAGGCCTTCCAGCTATGGGATTGCTGATACCTTCACCTGGTCCCTTCGAATATACTATATGAGGATTGAGCGAGGCTCTCGCATATATAGCTTACGTTCTTGTTGCCTTTAAGCACGTCACTAAGGAAGTACGAGTTGGTCTGCTTGATGTTTGGCATGTGTGCCTTACCATCCTGGGTCAGGAAGAGATACAGGTCCCGCTTACTGGAAAGTTTGGACTGGAGCTCAAGAAAGTTCATGGATTACTATGACATGGAGAGTTAAAAATTATAGTCATCGGGGGTGCCTGGAAGGTATTTCTAGAGTAGTGGCTCAGGAAGACCTACTAGATCTGTATAAGATTGCTTCCTAAAGCTACTTAGTTAAACTTCAATAGATTCGAGGAAATCTCTAAATGAATTCGTAATAGCCTTTGAAGAAATCTGTAACTCGTGGTGGTAGAAATCTGGGTGCCCCTCGATACATACAGCAGCGCTTGTGCATGTTGACTTCGCGTAGCGACCTCGCCGATGAAGGGTGCTCCAACGTCTCTGAAGAGGAGACAGAGCAATAATACCCTGCAATTGCTACCAATAGCACTCCTCCTGGGGCCAAGCCATCAAAGGATGTTCAGGTCTTGCGCAGCCCCCTAGTCGAGCAGCCATTGTCGACTCATGAAGAGGTCCTGATGTCCGAGCACTCCTCTACTCAACTCGTGGAGCAGCTGAATGCCTTCCTGCTTACTTATGGGTAAGCGCCCGATGCCACTCAGTACCCTTTGCTTGATCCCCGCGCCCAGGTATCGCAATTCCTCAAGGCCAATGCCCAAGAGGCGAGCTTCCTCCCTGGCGACGAAATCAGTAGACTCGCCTGTCTCGTGAGAGACTGGGCATTCCCCGATACGGCAGTCTCGAGTGAGAGTTTTGGTTAATTAGAAGACCGGGAGGCTACATTTCAACAAGAAGACATTTAGGAAAGCGTCGCTAGAGAGAACTGGTAGGAGTAATTAGCTTCTCCTCATGTAACCCCACCTTAATAGCATCTTCATGTCAGGAGTCTGTTTCGCCATTTGAAGGCTCTTGACCTTCACAAGGAATGGGGTCGTAAAAGGGAGATGGCCAAGTTCTATTCCAGTCAAGGCCTCAGCCTGCCCTCTATAGCCACTCTCGTGGGCACCAGTCGCTATCATGTCAGGAGGCTACTCCAGGATGCCGCTCACTCCGATGGTAAGCTGTTGCCCGCTAAGCGGGGTCGAAAGAATACGCTGCTCACAGCTGAG
>ARYC01016971.1:0-13336 GCA_000711775.1 Oxytricha trifallax
TCCCTTGCTGCTGCCCGTCTCCACCAAGTAGGCATCAGCTCCCTTAACTGTAAAGGAAGCAACTGCGACGCTACGCATAAGCCTTGGCGTTTCAAGTTTCCCATCTTGACATGAGGTGGCTCACCGGCGCCTTCACTTGCTCCTTAATTGATGCTCTGAAGCACCTGAGCCTCAAGGAGGTCTGAATGGGGTTAGTATTTTTACCAATTACGTATGGGGATCATCAATTAATCAATTAAATATATTTATATATTTTTTAATTATAGAGAAAATAGAAATTGAGCGCAACTCCGCCAGGGCGTGTGCTGTGTGCCCCGAGCACCCAAGTTCCTCCTAGTTTTGAAAGGGCTACAAACTGACCTTAAGATGACCCCTCTAGCTCAACATTTTCTAAAAAACTCGAAAGCAAAAAAGTCTGGGAGATTTTGTAATTGAAATTATTTAATCGTTTAATAGTTTAAATTAAGGGTTTAGTTATTCTTTAAACAGCTGCCCTATTTTAATTAATTAAGATTAAAATATAAAAACTTAAATTCGATTATAGAAAAATGGATTCTACAAATTACGGAAGCACCCAGTCATCGCAACATAACCAGGGATCCCAAAGCATGGGGAAGGGTCCAGCATACAAGATCCTGGACTTGATCGACGTCAAGCAGCTGAAGGGAAAGGTTGCCGCCAAATGCACCTTCGAGAATGACCCCAGAAAGAAGGCCATCTGTATTGAGTACTCATAGTTGCTGTACCCAATTGACAGGGACAGAGTGGAGAAGTTCATCGATGATCACAAGCCAGAGCTCAATGATCTCCAATACTGGAACTTGTATGCAGGCGCTCGCTCAGGCAGGGACAATGATGAGGAGTCTGCCTCACCCAATGAGGATGGCGAAGACCTCGATGATCTAAATGACGATCTCCTCAACGCAAATGAAAACTCCCATTTATCAGTTGATCAGCGAAATGATCAGAAGCAACTTACAGACAGGGAGGACGAGAGCAGGACCGACAGCGATGATGAATTGCAGGAACTTGGGGTGACTATGCAGGCGCAGGACAGTGAGACACAAGCCCTACTAGATCAGTTGGACGATTATTCGGTGCCACTTGTCAACCTTGATAAATGGAAGGAGAGAGCCGCTGAGCAAGGCGAAGATCTGGAAGGTGAGGAGAGCTACAAAGACTACCTTGTGGAAACAATCGAGGATTTCAAGAAGGCCAGGTATGGAGAAATCCTGTGCGAGTTCGCTAAAACCTTTCTCTACAAAGACGTTGAGCAGATGGATCCCTCAAAGCTATTCGCAAATCCTTTATGGCACCCTGGAAGGACAGATTAGAATTAGTATGCCTGCCTCGTTAACGCCGTCAATATGTATGCAGGGGGCCCTCTGTTTGACACCATAGAGAAGTTTGTCAGCCTCTATTAGTCTCGCGCTCATATGGTCATTACTCGCAGACCCGAGCATCTTGTGGAGCATGGCATTTCATTCAAGAACTTGCACCATCTCATTTATGACTAGGCTCGCAACATGTGGTACAGTCCTAGCATCGTGCACTCCTTGCCAAAGGAGATGCTGGATAAATACAGAAGAAACATCAGATTCAAGTTTCCCAATTTCATTCATCAACACCTAACTGAGAACAGATACCTCTTCCAGATGATCATCGACGTGAAATCTGATGATGAAGCAGGCACCATTCCATAGGAATGCCATGCTGGCGCAATAGTGAAGGTGGAAGGGAAGTGGTACATCCTAGATACCGCTGAGAAAGGGCCTATCGAGATCACCTTCAGTAATCCCCAAGTCCTCTAATAGTTGCACAATGTGAGCTACATGAACATCCTGAGCATGATTCAGGACGATCCACCCAAGCATTTCTAGAAGGATTTCACCAAGTAGTGATCCCTCATAATGGAAGGCAAGTTCGTGTAGAAAAAAGCGCGCCCCAAAAAACCCCGCAAGAGACACAGAAATTCGCTAAAGAAGTCTATCAGACGTTCAAGCCAGGGCCCAGGAAGCACCTAGTACAGAAAGCCAAACAGCAACATAAGACCCTCAAAGAAAAGATCGTCCAGGGCAACCCAACTTGCTGGGCTCAGAAATGATGATTAGAAGGAGGCATTCGCACAAGCAGCCTTGAAAGCCTCCACTGAGAAGGCAAGAATAACAAAGCTCTTCAACAAGTTCAATGCGGAGGAGAACAAGGAGGAGTCCTCCACTACCAAGGATGAGGATCTCATGATTAAGTCCCACGCCAGGCTCGCCAAGATCTTCACTTACTATGAATAGATCAGGACCAAGCAGTACATCCCTCCCTTCGACATCATTATGGACGAGATCGAGGCCGCCCCTGAGGATCACTAAGAGGTTGAGGTGGCTTGGAACTGGTTCCTCAGTGTATCTCCTGCTTACAAATAAAGACTCCTGCAGTAGCAGGTGGAGGCCCACTTCAAGACTACCAACCCCTCAGATTTCAACAACCAGCCCCACATCGTCAAGGCCACCTCGATCAAGAAGGCAATGGACGCTTACAAGGAGACCGCCAGGTGCAGGGTCCTCGAGGAGCTGCAGGTCCTGTTCAGCGAGAACCCCAGGATCCCATTTGCTATTGTCAACAACTTCAAGGATTGCCTGAAGGACGACAAGATCATGGAGTTCAGGAAGTGGCACGAGATGGAGATCAGTGACTTGAATAATGCCAGGCTACAAGTATCAGGAGGCAAGAAGATGACCAGAGAGGAGTCCAGGTACTTCGACAAGATCTGCAAGATGATCAATCAGTGAGCCAGCTATTATTTAGTTTTTAAAAGTTCATTTATTAATTTATCATTCTCTCTATTCTCTAAAAAAATACTCTTGGGGTTTTAATAAAACCCCATAGATCAATTAAGAAGCGAGGATTGGAGTTAAGAAAAATTAGATTAAAATTTATTTATTATTGGCTAATATTAATTATAATTAGGCTAAAATCAAATTTACACACCCTGATTAGATTATTTTATAGGGACAATTAATCGAGCCAAAAGATTAAAATTGTACTCCAATAATATTTAAGTCTTAATTTAATTGCTCTTAACTCCAATCTTCGCTTCTTAATTGATCTATGGGTTTTAGTACTATAACTAATTAAACAATAATACTAGAACGAATATTTAAGAAAATTTGTTGTTATTTCATAAAAATTCATTTTAAACATTCAGTAACTCATTCTTAATAAAACTCAGGTGTGATTTATAAAGAATAAGCTAGCTTAAACATTTTTCATATTGTTTTTTGAATTAAAAAGGCTATAATAATCTAAGTTAAATTTTGACTATGAAAAAACAGTTGCTTTTTATGAAGTTATTAAACATAAAACACATAATTAAAGCAAGTAGTTTATGAAATATGAACAAATCATCAATCCATTGAAAAATTAATATAATTTGTTAAGAAATCACATAAATCATTTAAAGTTATTAATAATTTAATGTAATTTTTAAAATCATAATTTCTACAATCCATATTAAATAGTTTTTTATCAGTCATTAAACTATGTCAACTATGGATTATATTATTATTCCCTTGTTAATACATTAATTATTATATCAGACTCAAGTTAATTTTGATTTTCATTAGCTAATTCCATTTTAATATTAATTTTTCCAAATTTATATTCCTTAAAAACTTAACTTATGCAACTAAATCCCCATTAATTTATTTATGTAACTTTTCAAGCAATTCATTACTCTGAACATTTTAAGTTAATAGTTTATTTTTCCCTGAGTTTATTAATGTTATAAGAATCTTATCAATTTAAATAAGTATCATATTAATGACTTACACTCATAGGAATATTTTATTGAGAGACTTACTAAGTATTCTTTTGAGAATCTCTAAACATTAATTATTATTGATAATCTAAACTTCTGTTATAACTAATATCCGTAAAGTTCAATGACATTTCATCAACTTCAGCTTTATTCTTGAAAATGCCTTTAACATCATATATGTTCACTACATTAATGTGACAAGATTGTAAAATAATATAAGAGTTCTCATACTTTACTTTGTTTTGAGTGAGTGATGAGATTCTAATTGATATTAAGAGTTGATTATATGTTGTAACTCTATAAAACATCATTGTATCTGGGTATCGATGCCTCTATCATCAACTATTCTCTAAAATGTATGATACTGCTATGTTTCTTTCTTCAAATTTCTTTGCATGACTCTCAAATTTATATAAAAAAACAATATATATTATACAATTACATTAATTATATTATTTAGGGTGATCATTAGATCATTAAAGTTGTATTAATTTAATTGTATTATCGTATTCTCTTTTAATTGTCCAAGATTCTAGCTATTTGAACTTCTTTTAAGTAATCCAAAAATTGGCATGATTTCTGCTATTATATTTGCTAATAAAACCCCTTAAGTCAATTAAGAATAAGAATAGGTGAATCTTAATTAAATTAATTTATTTATTATTGATTGTAAAATGATTTGTCAAATTATAATAAGCTTTTGAGGATTAATGCTTTTAAGGTTTGCTTTGTGAAGCTTTTTTCTGGCTTTCTCTTGTTAGGCTTCTTTCTTGTGATGGACTCATTCCCAATTGTTACCCATTTTTCTCTTTGATTGTGCACTCTTCCAAATATCTCTAAATATTTGCCATTTGGGCAAAACTACTCAATAATCTGATAAAGCTGCTCTGGCTTTCTGGAGGATTCAGTTGCCTTTTCCACTATTATATTTGGGGCCTTATGAGTTTTGGTTATTTTTGATAATTCAGAAAATTTGCCTTTCTTCCTAGCAACAATGCAAAACTCAGTAAAATGTCTAAGATAAAATCCTATATTGTCCCTCAAAAGATTCTCTTTGCTGATCTTGATCCATGTAATTAACTCGATTCTTTCATATCCAATCTTCTCTAAGTATTGTAGTGCTACCTCTAATTTTTTGTTGGTAATCCATAAAAATAAATAGCCATTTTACTGCAATCTATGGATTGGAATCTTAGTCATAAATTGAGAGTCTGAGAGTGTTTGATAGTTGAGATTGATTGCAGTACTGTCCCAAGGAGCGTCAGCCACGATTACATCAAATAAATTTCCAATTAATCCTCTTTTTGCATCATTTATCACTTGATTCCAGAGCTTGTTATCTAGAATTGATCCCTAATAAGAAACTGAATCACCCATTGTCTGCCTCAATCCCCAGTCGAAGAATTTCATCTGATGCTTTTTCTTAATACCATTTTTCTTATCCTGTACAATTTCTTGTATTGATCTCTTTGTGGAGCTTTGATGTTCTAGCAGGTATTTATCGTCACATGTTGCTTTTTAATTATTTTGATTTTAATATTTCATTTTATTATCGCTTGACACATTTTTCTGAAACTATTTAATCCTTTACTAGTTCTGATTGATTGTTTCTGAAAAGATTTCCAAAATTAATTGTTCTAATTCCTTACATTTTTTCCTTAATTCGTCCCTATCTTGCTCCACTATTTTTAATCTTTAATCAAATTGATGACTTTAATCCTCCTTTTCCTACATTATTTGTTTAATTATCTTCTTGCAATTTAAATTTGTGCAAATAGACTCCTCATTTGATTTACTGACTTCAACTCTTGATAAAATTGCATTTTAATCAGCTGGTTTATATTCATTGATTTATTATTATATATTAATTGGAAATTGTAAGCATTTGTGGCAACAGTCAACCTCTTGAGTTTAATCTTTGTCTCGGCAATCACTATTTTCCCCTGAAGTATTGATTTTCTCCATGCCCTACTTATACCATTTCTTGTATTCGCCATAGTTATCAAACTTGAATTGCAAATCTGTGATTTAATCGTTGGTAAGATTAAAGTTTCAGTAAGTCTTTTCCAGTATCTTTGTAAGTTAATGAATTTAAATCCATTTGGCTTGTTCCTTCTCCTCTTTAGATTCTTATTTGATTTTATAGTTGCAGTTGCATTTGATTATTGCTAATTCTTTAATAGACTCATTGACATTTATTTATCAATTTTTTATCTTTGCCCCAAAGATTAATCCCAAGTAATAAGAGAAGAGTTTTTGAATCCAGAGTTTAAATCAAATCTTTAGCTAGTTTCTGAAAATTGTTATAAATTTGCTAAATAATATTGAGGATGGTAGTATTGATTCTCAATATGATGGAAGGCCTGAGTCTAGCTAGTCTATGAGTTATTTTGAGTTTGGTACTGAGGATAGTAGCTTTTATAGGCTTATGATTAAAGTTGGAATTGAGTGTTGTAATTTGCGGCTTGTCCATAATAGTACTATTATTGATGGTTCATTGACTTATTTTCAAAAGTAAAATTATATTATGATTATAGGACAGAGTCAAATTATACTTACAAATTTCTCAACCTTAAATTAAATATTCAAGTGTGTGGGAATAAGGGAAAAGTGATATTAAGAAGGTCTTAAACGAAAAATATTATTATTATAAATAAAGTTTTTTAAGCTTTTTAAATTAACTACAAGTAGAATGATTTTTATCAGTGCAGAAGTTATATACTACTTTATTACTTTCGAGAGAGCCAAAAATTCTAAGGTAAGAGTTTAAATCCGGTTTAAAATTATTATAATTAATTTTCCATTTTATTATCTCTTGGATAAGTTAAGTTTTAACCCTTTGTTATAGATTAGTGATTTTTAATTTTAGATGTAGTTCATAATGCTGAGGCCTCACTAATTTTCAATGATTATCTCGTCAAGTAAACAATGCAAGACTTCCCTTATAAAATTCTTAAACTGTAAGTAAAAACTTCCCGTCCAAGCAAACGCTAGTGGTACTTATGTACTGCAATGGATATTCTAATAATTTTCTTTTTTTTTCCATTCTAGGCAAGCAAAATTTAAAGCAAAATTAATAATCAACAAGAAGAATTATCTAATCAACTCACATAGTGTTTTAACTATCTTCAAGGTCTCCTGTATCTGATGTGATCCTCATTAAATGTAAGATTTTGTAAAACGTTCTTCTATAATTCTATAAACCTTATTTCTCTAGGCTTTAAAGTAGATTTCTCGTAGTGGCAACTTTAAGTTTATAAAAGTCAGACAGTCATCTTAATTGCGAAGAATCAGCTACATCATGGAACAAGTGTTCAATGTTTTGACATCAAAATTAACTAATCTTAGAAACTTCCAGGCAATATTAATTACTCAAGAGATTTATTAAACGAACCAACATGGCTCACCACGGATGAACTTAAATTATGAATTTCTTGCCAGACCCGCAACAGCATTTCTAGGTCGATTTTGAAGACTGCCTTGCCCTCCAAAGATCTCGCAATATTCTAACAACCCGATAAGTAAGCAAACCATTTTTTAATCCCTGAGCATTTGCTCTTCAGGCTCAATGATTGAATGTCTATAGGTGTTTTCAAACTCTGATTATGGATTGCTATGAGTATAACAAAAATCCTGGGCTCGCAAACTAAACCCCAATTGCCTAAAGCTAATTTTAATTAGGACGTTCACTATTTTCGAAACAACTCAACAAAATTAATGGCAAGTCCATAATGGCTTCTCTTGAATGCTGCGCCTGCTAAGTTGAAGTAAACTATTACAGTGTTAATAAATGATGCATGACTCCTCTAGTTGGAATTCCCAAAGTATAAGCGATGAAAATTGAAAGTTTATTTCCAAATGAGCAGTAATGAGAAGATTTTTTAAAGTATTGAATGTGAAGATAAATAAGGACTTTCAATTAAATTAAGGGAATTAATCAGGACTCAATAGAACTGTAGAAAATTAAAAGCAAAATGGCATCTAAAAAAATTTATAGATGGATGCTTGTCAATACGATAGCTCGTAATAAGCGCAACTGGACTTACAAATAATAGTAATTATAACTTTTATTTTGAGGTCGAAGCATCCTAACTCGATTGGATATGTCACAATTAGTTCAAATTGGCTTAAGAACGAGGAATTTCAACGAATTTTAAAGAGCTTTTTAGAATGATTTTTCAATCCAAGAGTAGTCTAAGGAAGAGTAATGCGATGCTAATGCAGCAATGAGCAAAGCCCCCCTATAGGAAATTTGTAAATATCGTTAAAACTATACAGTACTTTTTATCGGCAAACTTGAATTTTGAAGCTTATTTATGGCTTTTTATTAATGAAAAGAGGGTTTCAATTGGGCAAGATCGAACTAATAAGGCCCCAGGAAAGCAACAGGAACTTGAAGCAGTTCAAATTTTGAGCGTAAATATTTAGAACGATGATAAGCAGCGTTATCAAGCATTATTATAGTTTTCTACCTCCATTCAGGGTCATTGGAGTCTAACCTTTAAATCAGCAATAGGATAAAATAATAAACTGTCAAGCTATTATTTCTACCTTGATTAAGGGTAAAATATAATTTCCCAGACGAGCTTATTCCAGCAATAATGCTAACCTGTTTAATTCTTGTAAGAGTAGAGCTATAACGTTTCACTCCTCAAAACGCCCAACCTTTTCGAGGGTTCTTTATCCATTAAATGCTGCTCTCGTCGATGTTTATAATATCAATACCCATTTTCATCAGCTCAATATAATTATTGGCGGCTAGCTATCTTTGGAATATGGACCTTTCCCCATTTGTTCTCTTGTCAACGCTGTAGACTTTTTTATAGGATAGGCCAACCTTTTAATTGACAACCTTGCTGAGATAACTTAAAGATATTTTTATTCCAAACTAAGTTATCAGAAACTACTAAAGCTCTGATAGTGTTTTAATCTCTCTATTTTTGGCAAGAAAATCAATAATTGAACTGTAAAGAGATTCAGGAAGTCTTGACTTAACTAATTTCTTGCAATTAGAAGTTTGACTACCTCTTGCTCAATAAATTTTCAAAGCCTCATTGACCATATACCTCGTAACTTTCAATCACCGTTAAATTTAAGTATAAGTACAGGACTCCTCGTAATAGAGCTAAATAATCTTGTTTTACAATTCATTTTGAAATGTTGGAACTGAATGATCTTTAATTTAATCTGGGCAAGCTAAAGACTAGTTTTAATTTTAAATGGATAGCCTATCTATCATCCTCTCAAGAGTTTCAGCATTCCAGCCTTAAATGACTTGCTTAGCATCCATAAATTCCTTTACTTCTCTATCTAGATCATCTTCGTTGTAATTAATTCCTTATTTTCTCAGTACAAACTAAATATGGAGTCTACAGCACTAATATAATGATTCATTCAAAGCACTTTTAGTTAGCAAACCGAAATACAAATTTGAATCCCCACCCGACTCCATTTGAACTCTAGGATCGTACTTTTTATCACTATAGCTTGAAACTCTCTAAAAATTCGATGCCCCCTTCTCAATTTCTTCAATATCCTTTACAGTCCATTTCATTACTGAAATACAAGAAGAGTCAATCACCTTATTGGAAAGGAGTTCAGTAGAGACTTAGATGCAATTTTGATTTTAAGGAGTCTCAATAATTGAGCTACTCTGCTCCTCTCCTTCATCTATTTCAGATTCACTACTATCTCCTTATTCTATCTTCCTGAAGAATCTATTTAAGGTAGTTTGTTTTTAATTAATTCTCTGTGAGTTTTCCATTTCTCTGCTAAAGTTATTTCTAATGAGAGTGAAAGGATTATTCTATACAGTAATGCTTTTTGAGAAAGAATATTTGGGTTTTCCCTATTTAATAATTATATATATAATGCTTATAATTAATTAATATAAAGTTTATTAATTTAAGACCCCTCAATTAACTACTACTAAAAAGTGCAACAAATAAGAATGCAGAATCAACTTGCAACCGTTAATGTCCACTAAGTCCAAGAGAAAATAGGGAGCAAGAAAGAGCTCCATGACTTTTTGTAGCAGGAATGTGGGGCATACCTTCCCAAAATTGGATGCTGCAATATATACTTCCTGAAAAGCATACTGAATGGAGAGAAAGAAGTAAGTCAAAGGTATTTTAATTATTTTAGTACTTAAAGAGGAGCGAAATTATGGTGGCCGCTGTGCCTCAAATAGAAGGCCTCACTGCTGACGACTTTCTCGATTACGCCAAGAATAAGCCATCGCTCCTCTCCTATCTGCCAGATTAGAGCGACTGGCTCCATCTGGATAAGAAGTGGATATGCGATATCCTTCTATCATTGGACAAAGAAGGGATAAACTTAATGATTCTCGAAGCTAAGCAAAAGAGAAGGGAGAGACTGGACTAGTCTCAAAATCTGATTGTTCATATGAAGCCCGAATTTGTTCAAGCTCTTAACAATTCTCTCTCTTACAGTGGTAAGCAGTAAGACAATATAAACAATTATAGTTTAAAAGGGAAGATCAGCACATCTCATCAAGATGACATCTCAGAGAAAGAGGAGAAAAGGGGAGGTTGAGGAAGTAAAGGGTGAGGAGGTAGCAATGAGAGGAAGCAATCAAAAGTACCTCTCAGAGATCAAGAGGATGCGGGATGAATTTAATGGGATGAAATCAACTATCGACGACTTAGTGGCTACCAGGCATTGGTGCATAAGCTCCATGAGAGTGGCATCATAGACAATGAAGGAAGACCTTTACAACCCCAGGTTAACGAGTTCATGGAATGACAAATGATTAATGCGAGAGTTCATAATTAATACTCTCAAAAGAGTTCGTTATAATTTAATTTTAAAACAAAACTAATCATGAAAGCTTGAGTTGAAGTCAACTTAATTTATTACAAGATATTACATTCCATGTCATTGTCTCTTTCTCTTGTAGTTCTGATGATCAGCCTGCTAAGGGGCTGAAATTCTTTTACCAGTCATTCTTCCATATCGACTTTTAATTACACTGTTATCTTTGTTTGAAGCGACCTTTTCAGATTGCAAGGATGGTTCTGATGGACTGACGATATCACTAAGATCTGCCAAACTTCCATTGCTTGAATCATGTTGCTTGGCATTTGTCTTTTCATCTTTATTTTAAAGATCCATTGAACTCCTACATTCCTAGTTTAAACTGCGATCATTAACTTACCTCGCTTTCTTCTAATGTTTAGTCTTGCTTAAGGCTTTGAGTTTAATTGTAGATTAAGGCAGATCATTTGAATCAATCTTATCTTCATTAATTTTTGCCATTGAATCCATCTTTACAGATACCTCCAGGAAAGGCTCTTAATTATTCAAGGAATTACTATCGTTTTGAATATTTGGAGCCTTTGACTCCTCATTTTAAGCTTTGACACTTTAAACTTGATCTCCTTTTTCGAGATTAGTTTGAGTGAGAATTGCTGATTCTAAATCTCCATGACCATTTTCAGCTTTCAGAGCTTGTTAATCTTTGGAAGCTTCCTCATTGCAATTTGATTTTTGGACTGCCATATCCTCATCACACCATTACTAATAGCTCAGGATAGTCTGAAGAGCAGCAATCTTCATATGAAAATCATTCTCGACCCATTACTGGTGCATTTAAATCACTTACTCGGGTGTTTCTTTAGAGCCTTGCTTGTAAATGATTTGTTTATAAGTACCCTTGCGGTGCAGTCTCCCAACTCTACCAAGTATTTGCTCTGTAGATCTACTTGAAAAAACATCAGCGACTATCAGAAACAGTCCACCGTTAAATTCGATTTCGTGCGATGTTTTCAAGTCCGTGCCTCTGCCTTGCTATTCATTGAGCAGAAAGACTCCATAGAGACCTTCCCCATTTTTAATCGCAAACATTGAGTCAAACTGAGCTTCCAGTTTTGTCCCCTTCAAGTTTTTCATAGGAAAGAATCGTAGTTGCTGAAATCTTCGAAAGTAGTTCTCGATAAAAGTGTAAGAATGTTAAGCTACGATCATAACAGGAGTGAACTTGCAATAATCAGAAGCAATGCTGTAGATTCTCTAGCAAAAATCAACAAGATTAGTTTTCACTAATTCCTATTCGAGTTTGATCCTTTTGTCTCCAATCATGCTGCTGAGCTTGAAATATCACCTCTTAAGTTTTAAAAGCAAGCGAGAGGCATTTTTGCTCCTTTGCCGTAAGGCTTGAGCCAGTAAACCCAACCACTCGTGCAGCACCATGGAAGAATCGCAAAGTATTTTCCATTTACTTGACGTTTCCCTAAAAAAAGATCCAGTCATACTCATCAATCATGACGATTGATTTGCTCCATATCAATTAAAAGTCCTCATTGTCATTATGGACTCCAAGTGCTTTTGCGTCATATAGTAGACACCGTCCTTGTTCTCATACTGGTTAACATTGACATTTAGACCTAAGTCGGTAATCATGGCTTCAAACCTTTTCTCATCTCGCAGTATCAGGTGGTCATTTTTTCCTATCACGAATACAGCTTTTCTAGAACTCTTAGCATGAAGAGCCGCCAATGTAGAACAGAGCAAAGTCTTTCCGTTGCCCACTCCAAAGTTTACAAATGTGAACCGGGAATCTTCCCAAGTCAGGAAGTTGAGGGCGAGCTTTTGAAGAGTGAGGAAGCTGAAGCCCAGTATTTGCTGAAGTCTTATCTACTGATTTGTTTACTGAAAGGCTTTGAAAGACATGTCTTTGTAAAATTCTACTACAGACTAAGAGTCTTTGTTGAGCTTTCTGAACTAAGTCAGTAATCGCTTCTTCTCCTCCTCTGTAAAATCACTCGTCTTGTTTGGGACATTTAAGAGCTAATTGAGTTTCGTAAAGTCGGCCCGAAGGCAATCTTAAATGATGTCTCGCCTTTATCTTACTCCCTTTTCTTGATAAATGTATGCAAGGTTCTTTCCTAGATCTGATATCTCGTCCAGCTTTGAAACTCAGAGAGGATTCCTAAGTCTTAACTCCTGTGATATCTATGAGAGATATGAAATAAAGTCTTCCTGGTCAATAAAGTCCCACTTCGAAACGAAAATTTCACTCAAGGTGCGAATGAAGTTATCCAGCTTTTAATAAAGAGTTGCACTTGAGAGTGAGCAAATTTGAATGAAGTCTCCCACTACATTGATTGGAATGTGCCGAATCAATCTTAAGCCCTGATCTTCTTTGAGAATCTATATAAAAGGCTTTTTGAGACAGAGCAATGTGTTGGGAAGCAGCCAAACTGCTTACGAATCAATCTTGAACTGCTGAAAGGTGCCTATCATCAGTGGAATGATGCCTATGTTGGCTTTGTCTAAGTCTGCTAGTTCATCCTGCAGCCTTTACAAGCACTCTGGCTCGTTAATGAAAATGTAGTTTGATAAGCCCAAAGCCTACTCGGTATTTGGTCGTTAGGCGAGAAGAATTAGGGGAGCTCTTAAGTAGGGTCTCATCAATCTCTATGATTTCGTATCAATAGTAAAGCAGAGAGGAGAGAAATAGTCGGGTTTTGATTTGAAGGCTCACTTGAGCTCTTTGATTTAACT
>ARYC01016972.1:0-11050 GCA_000711775.1 Oxytricha trifallax
TATCCGTAAAGTTCAATGACATTTCATCAACTTCAGCTTTATTCTTGAAAATGCCTTTAACATCATATATGTTCACTACATTAATGTGACAAGATTGTAAAATAATATAAGAGTTCTCATACTTTACTTTGTTTTGAGTGAGTGATGAGATTCTAATTGATATTAAGAGTTGATTATATGTTGTAACTCTATAAAACATCATTGTATCTGGGTATCGATGCCTCTATCATCAACTATTCTCTAAAATGTATGATACTGCTATGTTTCTTTCTTCAAATTTCTTTGCATGACTCTCAAATTTATATAAAAAAACAATATATATTATACAATTACATTAATTATATTATTTAGGGTGATCATTAGATCATTAAAGTTGTATTAATTTAATTGTATTATCGTATTCTCTTTTAATTGTCCAAGATTCTAGCTATTTGAACTTCTTTTAAGTAATCCAAAAATTGGCATGATTTCTGCTATTATATTTGCTAATAAAACCCCTTAAGTCAATTAAGAATAAGAATAGGTGAATCTTAATTAAATTAATTTATTTATTATTGATTGTAAAATGATTTGTCAAATTATAATAAGCTTTTGAGGATTAATGCTTTTAAGGTTTGCTTTGTGAAGCTTTTTTCTGGCTTTCTCTTGTTTAGGCTTCTTTCTTGTTATGGACTCATTCCCAATTGTTACCCATTTTTCTCTTTGATTGTGCACTCTTCCAAATATCTCTAAATATTTGCCATTTGGGCAAAATTACTCAATAATCTGATAAGCTGCTCTGGCTTTCTGGAGGATTCAGTTACCTTTTCCATTATTATATTAGGGGCCTTATGAGTTTTGGTTATTTTTGATAATTCAGAAAATTTGCCTTTCTTCCTAGCAACAATGCAAAACTCAGTAAAATGTCTAAGATAAAATCCTATATTGTCCCTCAAAAGATTCTCTTTGCTGATCTTGATCCATTTAATTAACTCGATTCTTTCATATCCAATCTTCTCTAAGTATTGTAGTGCTACCTCTAATTTTTTGTTGTAATCCATAATAATAAATAGCCATTTTACTGCAATCTATGGATTGGAATCTTAGTCATAAATTGAGAGTCTGAGAGTGTTTGATAGTTGAGATTGATTGCAATACTGTCCCAAGGAGCGTCAGCCACGAATACATCAAATAAATTTCCAATTAATCCTCTTTTTGCATCATTTATCACTTGATCCCAGAGCTTTTGATCCCTAATAAGAAACTGAATCACCCATAGTCTGCCTCAATCCCCAGTCGAAGAATTTCATCTGATGCTTTTTCTTAATACCATTTTGATATCCTGTACCATTTATTGTATTGATCTCTTTGTGGAGCTTTGATGTTCTAGCAGGTATTTATCGTCACATGTTGCTTTTTTATTATTTGATTTTAATATTTCATTTTATTATCGCTTGACACATTTTTCTGAAACTATTTAATCCTTTACTAGTTCTGATTGATTGTTTCTTAAAAGATTTCCAAAATTTATTGTTCTAATTCCTTACATTTTTCCCTTAATTCGTCCCTCTCTTACTCCACCATTTTTAATCTTTAATCAAATTGATGACTTTAATCCTCCTTTTCCTACATTATTTGTTTAATTATCTTCTTGCAATTTAAATTTGTGCAAATAGACTCCTCATTTGATTTACTGACTTCAACTCTTGATAAAATTGCATTTTAATCAGCTGGTTTATATTCATTGATTTATTATTATATATTAATTGGAAATTGTAAGCATTTATGGCAACAGTCAACCTCTTGAGTATAATCTTTGTCTCGGCAATCACGATTGTCCCCTGAAGTATTGATTTTCTCCATGCCCTACTTATACCATTTCTTGTATTCGCCATAGTTATCAAACTTGAATTGCAAATCTGTGATTTAATCGTTGGTAAGATTAAAGTTTCAGTAAGTCTTTTCCAGTATCTTTGTAAGTTAATGAATTTAAATCCATTTGGCTTGTTCCTTCTCCTCTTTAGATTCATATTTGATTTTATAGTTGCAGTTGCATTTGATTATTGCTAATTCTTTAATAGACTCATTGACATTTATTTATCAATTTTTATCTATGCCCCAAAGATTAATCCCAAGTAAGAAGAGAAGAGTTTTTGAATCCAGAGTTTAAATCAAATCTTTAGCTAGTTTCTGAAAATTGTTATAAATTTGCTAAATAATATTGAGGATGGTAGTATTGATTCTCAATATGATGGAAGGCCTGAGTCTAGCTAGCCTATGAGTTATTTTGAGTTTAGTACTGAGGATAGTAGCTTTTATAGGCTTATGATTAAAGTTGGAATTGAGTGTTGTAATTTGCGGCTTGCCCATAATAGTACTATTATTGATGGTTCATTGACTTATTTTCAAAAGTAAAATTATATTATGATTATAGGACAGAGTCAAATTATACTTACAAATCTCTCAACCTGAAATTAAATATTCAAGTGTGTGGGAATAAGGGAAAAGTGATATTAAGAAGGTCTTAAACGAAAAATATTATTATATAAATAAAGTTTTTTAAGCTATTTAAATTAACTACAAGTAGAATGATTTTTATCAGAGAAGAAGTTATATACTACTTTATTACTTTCGAGAGAGCCAAGAATTCTAAGGTAAGAGTTTAAATCCGGTTTAAAATTATTATAATTAATTTTCCATTTTATTATCTCTTGGATAAATTAAGTCTTAACCCTTTGTTATAGATTAGTGATTTTTAATTTTAGATGTAGTTCATAATGCTGAGGCCTCAGTAATCTTCAATGATTATCTCGTCAATTAAACAATGCAAGACTTCCCTAATAAAATTCTTAAACTGTAAGTAAAAACTTCCCGTCCAAGCATACGCTAGTGGTACTTATGTACTGCAATGGATATTCTAATAATTTTCTTTTTTTTCCATTCTAGGCAAGCAAAATTTAAAGCAAAATTAATAATCAACAAGAAGAATTATCTAATCAACTCACATAGTGTTTTAACTATCTTCAAGGTCTCCTGTATCTGATGTAATCCTCATTAAATGTAAGATTTTGTAAAACGTTCTTCTATATTCTATAAACCTTATTTCTCTAGCCTATAAAGTAGATTTCTCGCAGTGGCAACTTTAAGTTTATAAAAGTCAGACAGTCATCTTAATTGCGAAGAATCAGCAACATCATGGAACAAGTGTTCAATGTTTAGACATCAAAATTAACTAATCTTAGAAACTTCCAGGAAATATTAATTACTCAAGAGATTTATTAAACGAACCAACATGGCTCACCACGGATGAACTTAAATTATGAATTTCTTGCCAGACCCGCAACAGCATTTCTAGGTCGATTTTGAAGACTACCTTGCCCTCCAAAGATCTCGCAATATTCTAACAACCCGATAAGTAAGCAAACCATTTTTTAATCCCTGAGCATTTGCTCTTCAGGCTCAATGATTGAATGTCTAAAGGTGCTTTCAAACTATGATTATGGATTGCTATGAGTATTACAAATATCATGGGCTCGCAAACTAAACCCCAAATGCCTAAAGCTAATTTTAATTAGGACGTTCACTATTTTCGAAACAACTCAACAAAATTAATGGCAAGTCCATAATGGCTTCTCTTGAATGCTGCGCCTGCTAAGTTGAAGTAAACTATTACAGTGTTAATAAATGATGCATGACTCCTCTAGTTGGAATTCCCAAAGTATAAGCGATGAAAATTGAAAGTTTATTTCCAAATGAGCAGTAATGACAAGATTTTTTAAAGTATTGAATGTGAAGATAAATAAGGACTTTCAATTAAATTAAGGAATTAATCAGGACTCAATAGAACTGTAGAAAATTAAAAGCAAAATGGCATCTAAAAAAATTTATAGATGGATGCTTGTCAATACGATAGCTCGTAATAAGCGCAACTGGACTTACAAATAATAGTAATTATAACTTTTATTTTGAGGTCGAAGCATCCTAACTCGATTGGATATGTCACAATTAGTTCAAATTGGCTTAAGAACGAGGAATTTCAACGAATTTTAAAGAGCTTTTTAGAATGATTTTCAATCCAAGAGTAGTCTAAGGAAGAGTAATGCGATGCTAATGCAGCAATGAGCAAAGCCCCCCTATAGGAAATTTGTAAATATCGTTAAAACTATACAGTACTTTTTATCGGCAAACTTGAATTTTGAAGCTTATTTATGGCTTTTTATTAATGAAAAGAGGGTTTCAATTGGGCAAGATCGAACTAATAAGGCCCCAGGAAAGCAACAGGAACTTGAAGCAGTTCAAATTTTGAGCGTAAATATTTAGAACGATGATAAGCAGCGTTATCAAGCATTATTATAGTTTTCTACCTCCAATCAGGGTCATTGGAGTCTAACCTTTAAATCAGCAATAGGATAAAATAATAAACTGTCAAGCTATTATTTCGACCTTGATTAAGGGTAAAATATAATTTCCAAGACGAGCTTATTCCAGCAATAATGCTAACCTGTTTAATTCTGTAAGAGTAGAGCTATAACGTTTCACTCCTCAAAACGCCCAACCTTTTCGAGGGTTCTTTATCCATTAAATGCTGCTCTCGTCGATGTTTATAATATCAATACCCATTTTCATCAGCTCAATATAATTATTGGCGGCTAGCTATCTATGGAATATGGACCTTTCCCCATTTGTTCTCCTGTCAACGCTGTAGACTTTTTTATAGGATAGGCCAACCTTTTACTTGACAACCTTGCTGAGATAACTTAAAGATATTTTTATTCCAAACTAAGTTATCAGAAACTACTAAAGCTCCGATAGTGTTTTAATCTCTCTATTGTTGACAAGAAAATCAATAATTGAAATGAAAGAGATTCAGGAAGTATTGACTTAACTAATTTCTTGCAATTAAAAGTATGACTACCACTCGCTCGATAAATTTTCAAAGCCTCATTGACCATATACCTCATAACTTTCAATCACCGTTAAATTTAAGTGTAAGTACAGAACTCCTTGTAATAGAGCTAAATAATCTTGTTTTACAATTCATTTTGAAATGTTGGAACTGTATGATCTTTAATTTAATCTGGGCAAGCTAAAGACTAGTTTTAATTTTAAATGGATAGCCTATCTATCATCCTCTCAAGAGTTTCAGCATTCCAGCCTTAAATGACTTGCTTAGCATCCATAAATTCCTTTACTTCTCTATCTAGATCATCTTCGTTGTAATTAATTCCTTATTTTCTCAGTACAAACTAAATATGGAGTCTACAGCACTAATATAATGATTCATTCAAAGCACTTTTAGTTAGCAAACCGAAATACAAATTTGAATCCCCACCCGACTCCATTTGAACTCTAGGATCGTACTTTTTATCACTATAGCTTGAAACTCTCTAAAAATTCGATGCCCCCTTCTCAATTTCTTCAATATCCTTTACAGTCCATTTCATTACTGAAATACAAGAAGAGTCAATCACCTTATTGGAAAGGAGTTCAGTAGAGACTTAGATGCAATTTTGATTTTAAGGAGTCTCAATAATTGAGCTACTCTGCTCCTCTCCTTCATCTATTTCAGATTCACTACTATCTCCTTATTCTATCTTCCTGAAGAATCTATTTAAGGTAGTTTGTTTTTAATTAATTCTCTGTGAGTTTTCCATTTCTCTGCTAAAGTTATTTCTAATGAGAGTGAAAGGATTATTCTATACAGTAATGCTTTTTGAGAAAGAATATTTGGGTTTTCCCTATTTAATAATTATATATATAATGCTTATAATTAATTAATATAAAGTTTATTAATTTAAGACCCCTCAATTAACTACTACTAAAAAGTGCAACAAATAAGAATGCAGAATTAACTTGCAACCGTTAATGTCCACTAAGTCCAAGAGAAGATAGGGAGCAAGAAAGAGCTCCATGACTTTTTGTAGCAGGAATGTGGGGCATACCTTCCCAAAATTGGATGCTGCAATATATACTTCCTGAAAAGCATACTGAATGGAGAGAAAGAAGTAAGTCAAAGGTATTTTAATTATTTTAGTACTTAAAGAGGAGCGAAATTATGGTGGCCGCTGTGCCTCAAATAGAAGGCCTCACTGCTGACGATTTTCTTGATTACGCCAAGAATAAGCCATCGCTCCTATCCTATCTGCCAGATTAGAGCGACTGGCTCCATCTGGATAAGAAGTGGATATGCGATATCCTTCTATCATTAGACAAAGAAGGGATAAACTTAATGATTCTCGAAGCTAAGCAAAAGAGAAGGGAGAGACTGGACTAGTCTCAAAATCTGATTGTTCATATGAAGCCCGAATTTGTTCAAGCTCTTAACAATTCTCTCTCTTACAGTGGTAAGCAGTAAGACAATATAAACAATTATAGTTTAAAAGGGAAGATCAGCACATCTCATCAAGATGACATCTCAGAGAAAGAGGAGAAAAGGGGAGGTTGAGTAAGTAAAGGGTGAGGAGGTAGCAATGAGAGGAAGCAAGCAAAAGTACCTCTCAGAGAACAAGAGGATGCGGGATGAATTTAATGGGATGAAATCAACTATCGACGACTTAGTGGGCTACCAGGCATTGGTGCATAAGCTCCATGAGAGTGGCATCATAGACAATGAAGGAAGACCTTTACAACCCCAGGTTAACGAGTTCATGGAATGACAATTGATTAATGCGAGAGTTCATAATTAATACTCTCAAAAGAGTTCGTTATAATTTAATTTTAAAACAAAACTAATCAGGAAAGCTTGAGTTGAAGTCAACTTAATTTATTACAAGATATTACATTCCATGTCATTGTCTCTTTCTCTTGTAGTTCTGATGATCAGCCTGCTAAGGGGCTGAAATTCTTTTACCAGTCATTCTTCCATATCGACTTTTAATTACACTGTTATCTTTGTTTGAAGCGACCTTTTCAGATTGCAAGGATGGTTCTGATGGACTGACGATATCACTAAGATCTGCCAAACTTCCATTGCTTGAATCATGTTGCTTGGCATTTGTCTTTTCATCTTTATTTTAAAGATCCATTGAACTCCTACATTCCTAGTTTAAACTGCGATCATTAACTTACCTCGCTTTCTTCTAATGTTTAGTCTTGCTTAAGGCTTTGAGTTTAATTGTAGATTAAGGCAGATCATTTGAATCAATCTTATCTTCATTAATTTTTGCCATTGAATCCATCTTTACAGATACCTCCAGGAAAGGCTCTTAATTATTCAAGGAATTACTATCGTTTTGAATATTTGGAGCCTTTGACTCCTCATTTTAAGCTTTGACACTTTAAACTTGATCTCCTTTTTCGAGATTAGTTTGAGTGAGAATTGCTGATTCTAAATCTCCATGACCATTTTCAGCTTTCAGAGCTTGTTAATCTTTGGAAGCTTCCTCATTGCAGTTTGATTTTTGGACTGCCATATCCTCATCACACCATTACTAATAGCTCAGGATAGTCTGAAGAGCAGCAATCTTCATATGAAAATCATTCTCGACCCATTACTGGTGCATTTAAATCACTTACTCGGGTGTTTCTTTAGAGCCTTGCTTGTAAATGATTTGTTTATAAGTACCCTTGCGGTGCAGTCTCCCAACTCTACCAAGTATTTGCTCTGTAGATCTACTTGAAAAAACATCAGCGACTATCAGAAACAGTCCACCGTTAAATTCGATTTCGTGCGATGTTTTCAAGTCCGTGCCTCTGCCTTGCTATTCATTGAGCAGAAAGACTCCATAGAGACCTTCCCCATTTTTACTCGCAAACATTGAGTCAAACTGAGCTTCCAGTTTTGTCCCCTTCAAGTTTTTCATAGGAAAGAATCGTAGTTGCTGAAATCTTCGTAAGTAGTTCTCGATAAAAGTGTAAGAATGTTAAGCTACGATGATAATAGGAGTGAGCTTGCAATAATTAGAAGCCATGCTGTAGATTCTCTAGCAAAAATCAACGAGATTAGTTTTCACTAATTCCTATTCGAGTTTGATCCTTTTGTCTCCAATCATGCTGCTGAGCTTTGGAAATATCACCTCTTAAGTTTTAAAAGCAAGCGAGAGGCATTTTTGCTCCTTTGCCGTAAGGCTTGAGCCAGTAAACCCAACCACTCGTGCAGCACCATGGAAGAATCGCAAAGTATTTTCCATTTACTTGACGTTTCCCTCAAAAAAGATCCAGTCATACTCATCAATCATGACGATTGATTTGCTCCATATCAATTAAAAGTCCTCATTGTCCATTATGGACTCCAAGTGCTTTTGCGTCATATAGTAGACGCCGTCCTTGTTCTCATACTGGTTAACATTGACATTTAGACCTAAGCTGGTAATCATGGCTTCAAACCTTTTCTCATCTCGCATTATCAGGTGGTCATTTTTTCCTATCACGAATACAGCTTTTCTGGAACTCTTAGCATGAAGAGCCGCCAATGTTGAACAGAGCAAAGTCTTTCCGTTGCCCACTTCAAAGTTTACAAATGTGAACCGGGAATCTTCCCAAGTCAGGAAGTTGAGGGCGAGCTTTTGAAGAGTGAGGAAGCTGAAGCCCAGTATTTGCTGAAGTCTTATCTACTGATTTGTTTACTGAAAGGCTTTGAAAGACATGTCTTTGTAAAATTCTACTACAGACTAAGAGTCTTTGTTGAGCTTTCTGAACTAAGTCAGTAATCGCTTCTTCTCCTCCTCTGTAAAATCACTCGTCTTGTTTGGGACATTTAAGAGCTAATTGAGTTTCGTAAAGTCGGCCCGAAGGCAATCTTAAATGATGTCTCGCCTTTATCTTACTCCCTTTTCTTGATAAATGTATGCAAGGTTCTTTCCTAGATCTGATATCTCGTCCAGCTTTGAAACTCAGAGAGGATTCCTAAGTCTTAACTCCTGTGATATCTATGAGAGATATGAAATAAAGTCTTCCTGGTCAATAAAGTCCCACTTCGAAACGAAAATTTCACTCAAGGTGCGAATGAAGTTATCCAGCTTTTAATAAAGAGTTGCACTTGAGAGTGAGCAAATTTGAATGAAGTCTCCCACTACATTGATTGGAATGTGCCGAATCAATCTTAAGCCCTGATCTTCTTTGAGAATCTATATAAAAGGCTTGTTGAGACAGAGCAATGTGTTGGGAAGCAGCTTAATTGCTTACGAATCAATCTTGAACTGCTGAAAGGTGCCTATCATCAGTGGAATGATGCCTATGTTGGCTTTGTCTAAGTCTGCTAGTTCATCCTGCAGCCTTTACAGGCACTCTGGCTCGTTTATGAAAATGTAGTTTGATAAGCCCAAAGCCTACTTGGTATTTGGTCGTTAGGCGAGAAGAATTAGGGAGCTCTTAAGTAGGGTCTCATCAATCTCTATGATTTCGTATAAATAGTAAAGCAGAGAGGAGAGAAATAGGCGGGTTTTGATTTGAAGGCTCACTTGAGCTCTTTGATTTAACTCATAGATGTTCCTGAACATGTCTTCGTACAGATTTTCCTAGCAGGCTGATTTAAGATTCTAAAGAAACTCGAGAAGACTCTAGCTGTTCCTATTAAAGATCTTCCAGATGAAGTCCTGCCTCTCTTGCGGCTTTAGGATCATGAATTCCCGAATGTAGTGGGAGGTAATTTCTGATTGAATTTTAGCACCGTAGTTGACTTGCGAATTGTGGCTATCAATCCTTTCGTCAACGAGCTCCTTCCCATTCTAGAGAACTTAATTAGAGCCTGTTACTTTCATCTAGACTTTAGCCTGACTTTATATTTCATTTAAATCCTTAGACTTTTGGTCTTTGACTGATTTAGAGTAGCTCTAAGTTGTTCTATTAAGAATAAATTTGCTCACAAACTTTGTGAGATCTCGGGATCCTATGAGTGGCTTGAACTACTCCAGCTCTAGGATCTTGCTAATGTCATAATTGTTAACTGGCAAGATAAGTTTTGCTTTATCAATAAGATCTGGGTGCTCTGCTCCTTCGTATTTGGCTTTTCGACCTCTTTTCTAGACAGCGGCAGCTTTTGGAGGATCTTTGTTAATGTCTGAGCTCTGATCATGATTTAACTCGGAGCAGTTGCTTGAAGCTTAGTCCATGGCAATGCTAGGCAATTAATTTTAGGAGTCTTTCCTTAAATTATCTGTACTTTCTGATGATTCTGCTGAACGTTCTTGCTTTTCTAAATGAAGTGCTTGCATTTTATGTTTTGCGGGTTTTTGATTACTCTAAATTTAAATTACTATTACATCTTAATTAAAAAGAGCGCTTATTAATTAAGTCTTAAATCAAATTTCTCTGTCTTAAATAGCTTTTCTGCTAGATAAACTAGTAAATCAGAGATTTCTCTGGGCATTTTAGATAGATCATTGTGAACAATTTACAGTGGGGTATGAGTGTTTTGTCCATCATGAATATGCCATTTTTTAGTCGTTTGGTTAATCTGGAAGCCATTTCTCCTTTGATTGATTTAAATGTTTTAGCCGCTAAATAATAAAATATCTTGGCATGTGAACTCTTCAAAAATAGGCATTAAAGCATCATTACAGCCATCTGTGCTTTTAGTAGTACCGTCGATTGCCGCTCTAGACTGTGGTAATAATAAAGGATTGAAACGAGAAATTTTCCAATAGCTCGGCAAAATATTTACCCCATTTAGATAAAGAATTAAGCTAATTAAGAATTCTTAATACGATTTAACAATAAATTCGATGATTTCATGGACTAGAAGGGCTTAGATAAATGTCTTTAATTGACAAACACAGAGTGAAAGAGACTTGGTTAGTAACGATAAGGATCAGAGAAAAGATCGTGGAGTAAGAAAAAGGTTTCTATAAAAATATTATTTTAAAGTCGAAAGAAGAAGATTACAGTCTTATTTAATTGAGAAGAAGGCCTCATTGAATTAAATATTTGAATTTTTGATTTATCAATTCATTCTTAATTCAAAAATTTAGCTTTATCTTCAGTAAATCATTTTGTTGTGTGTATATTAATATATAATAAATTTTATAGTGAATATAGTGCTATTACAAACAATAAACTTCAGGTATTCATTATTCATAAACTCTTTTGTCAAAGATTATCTTATTCTAGTCTAATATCTTTGTTATTTATTTTT
>ARYC01016975.1:0-37987 GCA_000711775.1 Oxytricha trifallax
TCAAGGAGTAGTTTCATTTGAAGTTTGGTAAGACAGAAGCAGCGAATATCAAATATAGAGATCCAGCTTATAACAGCAAGCGCTCATGGGTGAGTTGACTACTGTCATAATTCTTAAGTGAGGATGCAGTAATTATATCAGTTGATGAAAGTAATTTCAGATCCGACTACTTGCCTCCTAAAAAGTGGGCACTAAATCAAAAGAGCATTCTTGGCAAGAGGAAGAATAATGAGAGCAAACTCATCGCAAGTAAAAAGTATAGTAGAATCATCGCGAGCGATAAAGAGTTGCATTATGGAGAGATGCTGCTTGGCAAGCAGTTGAATGAAGAATATTGTTAGAAATTTTCAAATGAATTGGATGCAGTTCCATTTATAAAATCAAGCGAATTGGCTGCTTAAAATACTTCATAAAACATTAATCTATAAACTGCTGCTCAGGCCTCACTGTCATCCAACCATCATTCACTCTTTCAGAGTAAAGCAATACCAATTTCAAAACCCCATTCTAGTAAAAGCAGTTTGACTAAGTTTGCAAAGCAATCTACTTTTAAGATATCACAGAAATCATCAAGCAGCTCTAAAGTAAGCGATTTGATATTAATTTTAATCGAATAATATATAGAAGTCAGTCATTTTATAAACACCACCTCGCTAGAATTTTAATTCAAAGCATAAACAACTTAAGGACCTATCTCCTATACCAGAAGTTGCTGACACTCCTAAGAATCAATCAAGCACATTGAAATTTAGAAATTTGAAGCTGCAGAGCACTGCCAAGAAAGTCACTTCAGATGATGAGCAAATTGAAAGGATTCACTCAGGGCTCACTCCACTGATAGAAAAGGTATCAAAACTAAAGTTGAAATCAACTTTGAAGAAATCAAGCAGTTCGTTGTTGGGTTAGAGATAACGAGAAGTGATTCAGTTGACTCCAAGAAAGCTATCGCTATCAGTTTTAAGCAGCTCCAATATCGATGAGAGTAAGTACAAGAAGTTGAATTTGGAAGTTGATGGTTGTTGCATGATGATGATTTAAAATATACTCATTCTATTGCGGACGAAGTCAAATCATCTTGCTATCCTTCGTCTGGGCAATATATTAGAATTGATGTTATAAAGAGCGAGAAAGTTGCAAATCATAAGATGACATCTTGGAGTTAAGCGATGCTTTCAACTACCATGCTTGATGAAGATATCCTGAAGATATCTCTTAGGTTGTATAGTTCCTTGTTGTATGGATCCAGATTGTATGAATCCAAGTTGTAGAGATCCATATTGCATGACTCCAATCATATATTGTATGACTCCACCATAATGTTGTATGAATCCAGCTAATACAAATTCAACATAACATACATCTAAACTCATATCATTATGCATACTTCCATCAAACTACTAAGATGATAAATCAACTATCGTTTTAATACCTATTCAACTATAATTATAGATGATCCATCACAAACTCATAACCAATTTGAAGAATCCAAGGAATGTGATAAACTCTATACATTGATGCCATATTAAAGTCAACTTGATCTTACTTATAAACCAATCTCTCAATATCAAAAGGACATGCTTGCAAATTTAGGCGATTATGGATAGAAAGCAAGGCAGTTGTCGATTGCAAAGCAAACTGTGAAAAGATAATAATATTCAATGAGTTTGATAGCTGCGATTGCAGTTGACAGAGTGCTCTCCACTTAAATAATTGAAGGAGGTTTTGATTCAGTGCTGTTTGAAAACTTTATATATCAGACGCTGAGAAGTATAAGAACTGACAAAGACTTGTGCAATAAGAAGGTGGTGCTCTTAATGGATAATTCTATAATTCATAAATATTCAGAGATGCTTGCGACTGCTCGTCGCTTCAAAGTCAATGTACTTTTCAACGCAGAATACTCGCCCTGGCTCAACCCAATCGAATAGTTGTTTGCAAACATAAAAAAGAACCTCAAGCAGCAGAACATCATTAGCAAGTAAGCATATTGCTCTTTAAAAATTATAGAGTGCAGCTTGTCAAGCGAATCCAAGAGATAATCAAAAATATGAGCGAGGATGATGTTAGAGGACTCTGGGCATTCAGCATAAAAAAGTGGATACATACTATGAGGTATGGCTTTGTTTGAGATTCTACTCAAAACTTAGAATTGCACCTCAAAATTAAAATTCTATAAGTGCATATAATTCATGCATCATCTATACAACTGCAACTACTATTACTGCTGCTATTACTACTGCTACTACTACTGTCCTTAAAATTAATGCATAAATTTATTGGGATCCCTCGAATTCGCAGTTCTCAAAAGTCTTCTCAGATATATATGAATTCTTGACAAGTATCATCCAATTCTACATGACTACACTCTGAATTGAAATTTTCTATCACCCCAAAGTGAAATCCAGAGGAGTTGAGCAACTTTGGCTATAGTTCTACTAAACTCGCTTTAAATACAACTTTTCCAAGAATTGCATAATTATGCGAGAGAGGAGATAAACTAAGCATCAGACTTTTCGAATTCTTGAGAATGCAGTGATAATCTAGCAAATTTCCAACTTCTGCTCAATTGTTTTGATCAGCATCCTTTTATAGACAGTTCTGAAATCAAGAACTCTAAAACCTCGCAATTTTTTGACAGCAAAGACCAATATCAGAGATTTTCAAGATTTTTGACCTCTCTGCTCAAAATGGGATTTTGGTCACCATAATTTTGCGAAAAGAGACTAAAAATGCAAAATTCATTCTAAAGGCCTTGATTTTTCAAAAATTTGACCAACCTTCCCTAAAATGGTCATTGTAACAACAAATCTCAATTTTGACCACTAATTTTGACAATTTGGCTGTATCAATGCATTTTGACCACTTTATGACCATTCTACTTTTATATGACACGCATAAATAAAGACATATCAATATAAGTCAAAAACAGAAAATTTGGCCATTTTGACAATAAATCTTCACTTTGGCCATTTTATAATGTATTATCATAATAAATGTCGATTTTGACTACAAATATATATAAAAGTGGCCACTTTGTAAAAAATTCTAGCATTTTGACCCTTTTTCTAAAATAAGACTATTCAAGCATTACATCAGCAGTAATTATATATATAATCAATTTTGTATTTTAATTTTCACAATTCCCCGATTCGAATGTATTTTATCAATATTAGTATAATAATGAAAGAGAAAATTGAATCATATATCTGCTTATTTTATAGCATACAATGATAAATTCTTCTCAGGCATTAATAATTTATTTTTGAATATTAATTTACTTGGATTTTCCAATTCAAATGTTGTTCTTTGAAGAATTGTAATTAGTGTATTTTATCGGACTTAATATGTTCATTCTGAAAGTGAATTTTTCAATCTTTAAAAGTCATTATATATTGCGCAGTATGGATAGTCTCATTCTATATTTTTAAGTATAAATGTTAGTATTTTTTATGATAATTCAACTAAGAGAAGTTAAATTTGCATTTTGTGATTTAAATTATTTATATATAATTAATTAATTTTATTTTAATATGATATAAGTTCAATATATGTCAGGGAAGTTTTAATATTATTATGTATGTTTTATTTTAAAGTTTATAAATATGTACATTTATTTGAAAATACAACCTATTTTTTATTTTTAAAAATATATTATCAATATTAAGGAATTTGCTTCTTATTTAGCTAGTAAAACTTAGATGATGACAGATAAATAGTGCATAAACTCTTTTGTAATGATATATTCAAAACCCCTGAAGTTATTTATTTGAGTTTTTGAATGATAAGAGGCTGCAATTATCGCATACTTTATTAGGGTTTTATTTGGGTTATTGTAGGAGTTTAATGTTTGAATATTAGTATTTTAAGTGAGTATATCAAGCGAGTTTTTTAATATTTTCACACAAACCTAAGCTTAGAGTCATGTGGTAGTTCTCTGAAATTTATCTTTCTAAGTTGCTGTTTGATTGTGTCTATCGTAATATCGTTTTAATTGCTTGTCTTGATAATAGTTAAGTATGAAAGTTCTCTGAGACCTACATTTATTTTATTTTTATCGAGATATTGCTTGATTCTTTACTTAGAATCTCTCACTCTTGCAGCTGAAGTAATCGTTTCTTGGCATATCGCTCTCTATTATTATTACTGCAAGAGCCCAGATATCCCATTAAGTGTCTCCGTCTATCCAATCTTCTCATTCTGGGAAATAACTGGAGGGCCATATACATTTCCTAATGCAAATGCTTGCTCACTTTGAGATATTTCGAAATCAATAATATAAACTCTAAGAGGTTGAAAGTTTATCATGATGGCTTTAAGTCTCTATGAACATAACCAAGCTTAAGATGCTTTTCAATACCCTCAACTATCTGCTGCACTATGTAGCCAATTTGAATTTGGCATTTATTATCAGATAAAAGTTCTCTTGTAATTCATTTCGAGGATAGGAAGTCTAAATGCTACATTATCTTTACCAAAGAATATGGCATCTATCTATATAATATGCTTGCACTCTCTAATATTTGTCTATTAAAGAGCATAATACTCATTATCATATTCCATTTAGAACTTATCATCAGCAAGGAAGTAATTGAAAGATATATTTTGTAGGCATATTTGTCATAAGTGATGATTCTTTTCCCTGCTTTATCCTCGAGGGGGAAGTAGCTTTCAAGACAAGAATCGATGTCAATAATTTTTAATAAAAATCTTTATCGTCTAAATTTGTACCATGATTTATTTATCTCAGAGACAGGACAATTCTTTACTGCTTTCTTTATTTTGACTTACTTCTGTACCTAAACTCAAATTGACTCGACAGGATTTCTTGACCTTCTTTTTCATAGGAGCCTTTTGCTGAAGGTTCATGAATAAACACAAAACTTTACTTGTTCTTTTTTCTTTAAGTGGACTTCGAGGTCTATTGTGTGAGGACATGGCTTCTTACAGAACTCAAAATTATATTTGCCATCCTTCTTTTAATGCTTGATATTGTTGTGTATATCTCTCAAGTGTCTCTTATAAGTTGACTTGTAAAGGAAAGCTTTATTGCATATTTTGCATTAAAAGTTAATTTAGACAGATAAAATTTAACGCTTTATGGCGAGTTATTTAATCATCAATTTGTGCAGCCTCTTAGATGACCTCCTTCTTAAATAATATTTTAATATCAAAAGTTTACCCGTCAAGTGTAATAAGTAAGCTCCCACTAAATGCAAGTGTCTCTGGTCTAACATTCTTGGATTGCTGGAATGATACCTTTTATTGACTTTATTCAAGTAATGGAGCTCTTCTCAAAAGGTTAGTGCATATTTTAGATTTCTTTATTATAATAATGATAAAATATGCCTAGAAAAAACTATAATTGTTGAGTATTAGAAACTCTGGTAGATTCTCGGCTGAGAGGTAAGAAAATTAAATAACCATAGAAGACTGTAAGATTACATATTTTATGAGAATTTTATACGTTTTAGTAAATTAAAATGCTCCTTAAGAATTTTGTTTCTCTAGGAGGTCATCCAAATCAAGTTTGAACTTAATTTGGAGGTAAATTTATTATAAAATTTTTTAATTTAATATGCTCCTAATTAAGTTTTAACCTTAAAATTTAACTCCTAATAAAGTTTGAATTTAATTTGGAGGACTTTCTTAAATAATCAAACATTTATAGGAGCAATTTAATAGAGATAGTTTGATTAAAATGGAAATCAATCTGTGAAATTGGAACAAGTTTTTCAATTCTTCTTCGAATATCTTTTTCATGCTGACCTCCAGTAGGTCTTCCCTATTTAGTAGTAAGATTTTAATACACTTAGAATGGATATCCATGATTTTATTAATATTTCTAGAAAGAGGAAGCAAGATGGAGTCTAAAAATTATGCAATGAAGAGAATTTAATCTAAAGATTTAATAGGAAAATTTAGAATTAAAGAGGACCTATCTAGATACTTGGTATAGAAAGGTAAGTTCTTAATTAAGATTAATATATTCATGATGGTTGGAATGTTCTTGCCTACTTAAGAGGGAACTATAATATTATTCTATAAAGCCTTAATAACTGAAGATAAAAAGCTTATAAGTCTAATGAAATTAAGATGATAGACATACCTAAATACCCTGAAATTTCTATAACAAATTTTTATGAGGATACGAAGAGTGATCCAGATGTTGCTCTTTACCTTCCATCAAAGATAAAACTCTCTAATAAGTTACCTCAGAGAAACATCTTCTTTGATGTTTTGGAACTCTGAAACCTGAGTACTTAAATGAAGTAATTTAAGAAGCTCACAAGAAACGATACAGCATCACTCTGAAGAAAAAGAGAAAAAAGGTATTAAAATAAGTGACACGTGGCTCTAGGAACTTCAAAAGCACCCAATCATCTCTGGTAAGCTTAGTCTTCTAATTTTATAGAAAAACCTGGCACTGCTTTTTATTTGATGAAAGAACGCAAAAAACTAAACAGAGAGCGAAAGTCTCAAGCAAAGCATGAATTTAATAAGAGATTCTTCGAAGCATTATAAAAACCAGACGAGATTATATATACGCAGAGAGAAGAAACATAGGCCCAAGCAAGCCGTAAGAAGAAGAAAAGAAAGAGAAGCCAAATCCCTTTACGAGCAAATTTAATATGTGAACTTATTCATTCGTTTAAATCTAAAACTTATTTATATACACAAAATCTCCCTTCTCTTGCGCATACTTTAGCTTTATCATCGCTGACTCTTTTAGCAGCACTCTTAATAATATCTACAGTATCTATTCTTCAGATCGTGCATCAAGTGATAGAGTATAAGTTTCTTGTAGTGGCCTTTCATTAAAATCCAATATAATTCAATTCCATTGAACTAAGGGCTGTTAGGAACATTAAATACAGGTGTAATATTTAATCTTTCATATTCCTTTCTTTAGTCTTTAGTTTATGGACTGATAATTTATCTTCAAATAGAATAATCTCTTTGTTTGCGTACTTGTCTCTGAGTTATTGAAAGAACTTAAAATATTAATCATTCTTTAAAGAACGAAGTGAATAACATAGGTTTCGAGGCCACTATCTTCACTTATTCCACCAAGAATAGCATGGGTTTAACTCTAAACCTTTTAATCATATACTACTAATCTTTTATACCAAGATCTTGATATGAAGTTATTAAACGCGAATACTTCTTTATCAACGTGCATGAACATGATGTTATTAGTGATAGCCCTCTGCATTTAATTGAATATATAATTTAAATTATCCTTATAAAATGGAACATTAAAGTGAATGACTCTCATATATATGATTGACTGTCTTGTAAGTTGTTCCATTCTTTTTTTATATGTTAGCTATGGATTAAGCAGAAATATGAAGCTCAGGAAATTGGCGATGAAACATCACAGCTCTTTATGCCAGAGTGAAATGAGCTCAGTATTTAAGAGATTTATCATAAATAAGATAATCAATATGATGTTGCTAAAAATTTAAAGGTCTCTATGGCTTAGAAATAAGATGCTATTTCTTTAAATAAATGCTAATAGACAGTGAGACCTAACAGAAGGAGGAGATTTGGTTGCAGCCTAGTTAAAGATGTGTAATTAAAAATTGGCTTGAGTTGATCGCTATAATCATCACATCCATAACGTAACTTAAACAATAAATCTATATACTCACTGTTATAAACACACCCAAAACCTCGCATATACTCACTTAAATTACTAATATTAAAACATTAACCCTAACATAAAACCCTATTAAAACTCTAATAAAGTATGCGTTAATTGCACCCTATTATCATTCAAAAACTTAATCAAACAAATTCAAGGGTTTTGGGGTTTTGATTTCGTTTTGTTGCAATATTTTAAATCTCGATTTATAAATAGACATTTGCTTAAAGCTGCTTGATACTTAAACGCTATTGTTATCATCACTTTTTAAGCAAATATTTTATGCTCATAAATATAGTTTCCACTTAGTATCAATTCACTATTATTCCATTAAAATTATTCATTTTATATTTTTATTAGGTAGTATTATTAATTATCCCTTAAAGTGTGCAATGATCGTAAGTAATATATTAAAAGGACACCTAGTGGTGAGCAACTAATAGTTTATAAAACTGTATTTCTCAGACACCAGAACTCAAGTTTATAATTGTTAGTTTAATGGTCAGATTAACTACAATATAGCCTTTATCGTCATAAAATAGGTCCAAATTTTATCGATAAACTATCAGCTACCTTGATTCTTAAGAATTGATAAGAACATAATAGAAATAATCTATCGGTACTTCACGACCAATATATTTGTTTAATTCACAATAGTATTACTCAAAGTCTTTAAATTTTTAATTTATTGCTTAGCTTGTTTCTATAAACTTTGGTAGGCTCAAGTGTATTTTAAAATTTTTCCAATTATTTTTTCTATATATTGTTATCCATAAATATAAACTGCAAAGTCTGGTAAAATTAAAATGCTTGTTCCATCAAACTCCAAAATTAAATTTGTCTTTAGATCTAAAGTTACAATTGTAGGACTTATTGATTTAAACTTTGATGACTATATAAATTTCCTAGGCTTTTCATATGTATAAGTCCAATCATAACCATTATTTATCAGACTATTACTATATAGCTATCCCATATATTTTCGACATAACTAGTACTATAATAGTTTTCTCGTAACTAAATTTATTCTGCATTCAAAACCCCAAAACACTTTCAGTAGTTTGATTAAGTTTTTAATTGATAAAAGTAGACTATTAGTGCATACTTTATTAGGGTTTTAATAGGGTTTATGTAGGGGTTTAAATTTTAAATATTAGTAATTTAAGTGAGTATATGCGAGGTTTGGGGTCAGTTTATGAAAGTGAGTATATAGATATATTGTTTAAGCTACGTTATGGATGCGATTATTATAGTGATCAACTCAAACCTATTCTAAATTACACATCTTTAGTAAGGCTACTCCATAAATCTCCTCCAACTGTGAGGTCTCATTGTCTATTAGCATTGAATTTAAAGAGATAGCAGCTTAATTCTAAGCCTAAGAGACCTCTAAAATTTTAACAGCATCATATCGATTATCTTATTAATGATGATAAGACTCTTAAATACTGGGCTCACTTCTCTCAAGCCTAGAAAGCTGTTATGTTTCATCGTCAATTTCCTGAGCTTCACATATCTGCTTAATCGATAACTAACATATGTAAAAAGATTTTAAATATCATACAAGACAGTCAATCGCATAAAGAGAGTGATTGGCTTTAATGTTCCATTTTATAAGACTAATTTAAATTATATATTCGATAAAAAGCAGAGGTCTTAAGAGCATAATATAAAGTTCATGCACGCTGATGAGGCAGTATTTACATTCAATACCTTCATTACTAGGTATTGGTATAAAATATTAGTAGTATATGATTAAAAGATTTAGAGTTA
Source organism: Oxytricha trifallax (assembly GCA_000711775.1). Lineage (NCBI taxonomy): Eukaryota > Ciliophora > Spirotrichea > Sporadotrichida > Oxytrichidae > Oxytricha > Oxytricha trifallax. The sequence continues at coordinate 9,419 of ARYC01016975.1, forward strand.
AACCCATGCTATTCTTGGTGGAATAAGTGAAGATAGTGGCCTCGAGACTTATGTTATTCACCCTCGTTCTATAAAGACTGAATAATATATTAAGTTCTTTCAATAACTCAGAGATAAGTACGCTGACTAAGAGATTATTCTATTCGTTGATAACTTGTCAGTTCATAAAACTAAAGACTCAAGGAAGGAATATGAAAGGCTAAACATAACACCTGTATTTAATATTCCATACAGTCCTCAGTTCAATGGAATTGAATTATATTGGGGGTTATTAAAAGGCCACTACAAGAAACTTCTGCTCTATCACTTGATGCACGATTCATAGATAGATACAGTAGATTTTATTAAGAGTGCTGCTAAGAGAGTCAGCGATGATAAAGCTAAAGTATGCGCAAGAGAAGGGAGATTTTGTGTTTATAAATAAGTTTTAGATTTAAACGAATGAATAAGTTCACATATTAAATTTGCTCGTAAAGGGATTTGGCTTCTCTTTCTTTTCTTCCTCTTAAGGCTTGCTTGGGCCTATGTTTCTTCTCTTAGTGCCAGCTCCTGCATCTATGTTCATCTCGTCTGGCTTTTAGAAATCTTTGAAGAGTCTCTTACTCAATTCATGCTTTACTTGTGACTTTCTCTCTCTGTTTAACTTGCTGCGCTCTTTCATCAAGTATATAGCAGTTCCAGATTTTTCTATAAAGTTAGAAGGGTAAGCTTACTTGAGATGAATGGATGCTTCTGTAGTTCCTAGAGCCAGGTGTCGCTAATTTTTATTCCCTGCTTCTCTTTTTCTTCAGGAGAGATGCTGTAGCGTTTCTTATGAGCTTCTTATATAACTTCATTTAAGTACTCAGGTTTCAGAGTTGCAAGAACATCAAAGAAGAAGTTTCTCTCTGGCAACTTATTAGAGAGCTGAAGCTTTGATGGAAGATAGAGAGCAACATCTGGATCACTCATAGCATCATCATAAAGATTAGTTACAGAGATTTCAGGGTAGTTAGGTATCTCTATCATCCTAATTTCATTAGACTTAAAAGCTTTTTTCTCTTCACTTAGTAAGGCTTTTAAGAATGAGATTTTAGTTCCCTCCTAAGTTGGCAAGAACAATCCAACTATAATGGATTTATTAATCTTACTTAAGAACTTACCTTGCTATACCAAATATCTATAAAGGTCCTCTTTACTTCGAAATTTTCCTATTAAATCTTGAGATTAAATTCTCTTCATTGCATCATTCATAGATTCCATCTTGCTTCCTTGTTCTAGAATTGTTAATGAAATTTAAAATTATGGATTTTCATTCTAAGTTTATTAAAATCTTAATACTAAATAGGGAGGACCTACTGGAGGTCAACCTTCAAAAGATATGAGGAGAAGCATTGAAAAACTTGCTCCAAGTTTCACAGATTGATTTCCATTTTTATCAAACTTTCTCCATTAAATTGCTCCTAATAATGTTTAATTATTTTAGGAGGTCCTCCAAATTAAGTTCAAACTTTATTAGGAGTTAAATTTTAAGGTTAAAACTTAATTAGGAGCATATTAAATTTAAAAATGTTTAATAATTTTACCTCCAAATTAAGTTCAAACTTGATTTGGAGGACCTCCTAGAGAAACAAAACTTCATTAGGAGTATTTTAATTTACTAAAACGTATAAAATTCTCATAAAATATGTCAACTTACAGTCTTCTATGGTTATTTAATTTTTTTACCTCTCAGCCGAAAATCTACCACAGTGTCTTATACTCGACTACTATAGTTTATCAAGGTATATTTTATCATTAATATAATAAAATATATCAGCAAACTAAAATGAGCGCTAGCCTTTTGAGAAGAGCGGCATTACTTGGATCAAGCCAATAAAAGTTATCATTCCAGCAACCAAGAAAAGTAGAGACCAGAGACGCTTGTACTTAGTGGGAGCCTACTTATGACAACTTTGACCAGTCTAGCTTTGAGATTTAAATATAAGTTAAGTAGGAGGTTATCAAAGAAGCTGTGCAAATTGAGGAGGAGGTTAAACAACCCGCCATAGAGCATTAATAAATACCAGCCAAAGTTGACTATTAATGTAAAGAATGCAATAAAGTTTTCCCTTACAAGTCAACTTATAAGAGACACTTGAGAGATATACACAACGATATGCCAAGGTTATATCTCAAGCATTTAAAGAAAGATGGGAAGTATGTCTGTGAGTTCTATGAGAAGCCATATTCTCATACTAGAGACCTCAAAGTGCACAATCAAAGTTTGTCTTTATTCTTGAACCTACAGGGAATAGATTCCTCTAAAAAAGAAGATCAGGCAACCCAGTGGAGTCCCTCAGAGTTGAAGTCTAGAAGTAAGTTAAAATGAAGAAAGCGGTCAAGAACTTTCCAGTCTATGAGATCAATAAAATCATGGTTAAAATAGAGGCAATGAAGATTCCTATATTAAAAATTATTGACTTAGATTCTTGCCTAGAAAGCTACCTCACTCTTGAAGATAAAATAGAGAAGAGAGTCATTACTGATGACTAATATGCTTACAAGATATATCCTTTCAATTACTTCCTTGCTGATGACAAGTTCCAAATGGAATTTGCTAATGAGTATTATGCTCTTTAAAAGGCAAAGTTAAATGAGTGCAGGCATATCATCTAGCTTGATGCTATTTTACTTGGTAAAGATCATGTAGCCTTCAGGCTTCCTTTACTTGAAATGACTTACAGAGAATTCTTATCTGACAATAGATGTCAGAGATAAATTAGCTAGATAGTATAGCAGATAGTTGAGGGGATTGAAGAGCTTCACAAGCTAGGTTATGTTCATAGAGACTTAAAAGTAAAGCCAGAGAACATCATGATGAACTTTCAGCCTCTTAGAGTTTATATTATTGACTTCAACAGAGCTCAAAGAGTGCAAGCCTCTGCATAAGGAAATGTATACGGCACTCCTGGATATTTCCCAGAGAGAGAGGATTGGAGAGATGGAGACACTTAATGGGATATCTGGGCTCTAGCAGTAATAATAATAGAGAGCGACATGCCAAGAAACGATTACTTTAGCTGCAGGGGTGAGAGAGATTCTAAGCAGAGAATCAAACAATATCTCGATAAAAATAAAATAAATGGAGGTCTCAGAGAACTTGCATACTCAACTATTATCAAGCCAAGCTAAGAGAATTAACAAACAATAGAAACAATCAAACATCAACTTAGAAAGATAAAATTCAGAGAACTGCCACATGACTCTAAGCTTATGTTTGTGTGAAATATTTTAAAAACTCGCTTGTTATACTCACTTAAATTACTAATATTTAAACATTAAACCCCTACATAAACCCTATTAAAACCCTAATAAAGTATGCACTAATAAGTCTACTTTTATCAATCAAAAACTCAATCAAACTACTGAAAGGGTTTTGGGGTTTTGATTATAGCTAGGATATTTCAAAATGCATTCCATATATTCTAGATTGTATAGCGCTTAATTGCGTTGATATCATAGAAACTAGGTTTTATATGTTAAAAACTGGTTTCTAGTAAAGCTACATTTAAATTAGTTTGATTAAGTGATAGAAATCTTGGTCAAGAACATGAAGATTTCTTAAAAATTTAATAACCTGATAAATTGAAAGAAATATGGACTATTTTGCATATCATAATCACCGACCAACAATCCTAATAGTAAATTTTAGTTATCTGAAACTTTCAAGTATGACCAGGTTAAATTATCAAAGTATGTCCATAAACAATGTAAACTTACAAAATAAATAGAAAAGTTCTTAATTATATACATTTATCACATTTGGAGATAGTTAATTTAATTCGGGCTTTTGAATTATTGTGAAATTGCCGATTTGATGTGAGTATTACTGGTCAATCCTACTCTTAACTTATATAAAAGCTAAGAGAAACAAAGTTAAAAAGTAATTAACATAAATTTCTTCCACTATTTAAACCACAGTTATATCAAAAATCTAATTATAGTGCAAGATAAATTTGCAGCCAAATACACTAATATTTTATACTCCATAATTCATAGTAAATATTTTGGGTATAAGTCATTAACATTGAAATCTGAAATCTGAAATGTAAATTATTTTTCTTTGAATCAGAAGGCATTTTTTAGAAAATCTTTGACCTCATTCATTAGTGACAGGGAAGACAATTGTTTTATTGTTAGCAAACTATATTAAACTTTTAGTTTTGAGATATCTTCAACATATCTATGTTATCTTCAGGATATCTTCATCTGGACTAATACGGCCTAAAGTAGAACCATACAATCTAAATCTTGAACGTGCAAATTTTCTTAAAAACATCGAGTCAGAGAATTTTTACTCTATATTTTTGATGTTTTAAATACATTTGATATAGCCTTGGAAGTCGAAAGAAAATTATCTAACCAGTCTGGATATTCTACTATACTACATTACCTTTAAATTCATTCTAGATAGAGTTACTATTCAAGAAAAATACTAAGTAAAGTCTTGATAGTCAAAATTATAATTATTTAGATTAAGTTATCTCAAAGCTTTTAGTTATTGAGGACATAGAATATATCTAGTAAGATGAACACCAAACCGGACTATAAAAATATCTGCAAAAGATGATGCTTTGTGAGTGCTGTATCCTGAGGCTTCTCTAATAGATAAATGAATTGGATAAATGATAAAATAAGTAACTCAACTATCTCCATGCTTTTCTAATGAGAATTAAAATTAAATATTAAATAATCCCATAATTATTATAAATATAAGGAAGTTAACTAAATAAGGGCATAGTTTGATCTCAAAGTTTTTCTAATTAATGGCAGTTACTTATTCAAATTAATAGTTTCGCATTTCAATTTACATATCTCACGATTCAAATGTACTTTTTCAATAATATTATTATTTTTATTGTATAATAATGAAATTGAACAGCATAAATATGAAAGGTTAAATCATGATATTTAGTCAGAAACTTAATCTCTCTAAAGCAGCAACTATGAATGAAAATGATGTCATAATTTAATGAAAAAATAGAGTCTAATTAGTTTAATGATGAATAATAAGCTAAATAACTTCATGTATACTTTAAACAATAATCATATTCCCTAAGTCTCAGGTCAGCTAAACTTTTTAGCTTCCTCTTCAGGTTAATACTATAGTGAAAACCTGAATTATTGGAGGGAAAGTTTCACAATAACTCCAAAAGGATCTAGCTTAGTTCTATCTGGCTCTTGAATGCTATTCTATATTTGCTTATCTGTTGGTTTTCGTCCATTGAATTGATTCAGGATTCACTTAAAAGCACCCGTTTTTCTAAGTTGAGATAGCTTCAGTTCCTCTTGGACTTTAAACACATTGAGTTAGCTGTAGCTTGAGGGCATGAGGAGGACTAGAGGCTGCTGCATCTGCCAAAATGTTTAGCTGACCTGAGACTTAGTGATTATATCCATCGCATGACGTATATGGATTACATATTTATAATAATTATAATTAAATACATGATATGGTAAGTCATCCACTCTCCGTACAATAATATGATTGTTTGTAAAATGTTTTATGTTTACAAGTTATCTTAATCTATTTGAATGCTGATAAATATGTATAGTTATATTAATTATAAGACTTACTAATCTATAGAGAATACTTACTTTAATTATGATATACATTCATAATTTGATTCATGAGCCTAGCTACTATAGCCTATAGTTACTTCACTGCTCTTATTTTAATTCTTATGATAAGAATTAATTTCTGATTTACTAATAAGGTCTTCTTTATTTATAATAAGGATTTCTTATTATTATTAAGCGAGTATAATCAAAATGAGGAGATCGTTATAAATAAATCAAAAATGAGATGAATTAGCATTATGTTCTAATCAAATTTGACTAATGTTTTTTTAAATGTAGTTATTTCGAATTAATTTCATGTGTTTATTTATTATTCTTCATTTTATTAATCAAGCGTGTATTATTCTGATAATTAATTTTTCTAAACTTTTCCAAATCATTTCTATTTTAGGGCATCTAAGTAGTTGTAGCTGTAGTAATCTTTAAGTTTCTTAATTAAATTTTCTTAGATATCTTCATCATATCTTCAGGGTATCTTCCTCAAAAATCAAACAGTTCAAAAATATTAAAATTAACAATAATAACAACAGCAATAGCAGTAGCAACAGCAATAGCAACAGTAATAATATCAAAATTAGCTTGAATTAGGACTCAGTTTTAAATTCCTGAGAATTTAAAAATTCTTAAAATCTTTGATTTTATTCTTCATTTTCATCATCACTTATATTATCATCCTTAACATTAAGACTTTATATTTGAAATTTTTCAAAAATTTGATTTTTTGTTAAAAATCCCTGAGTCCTAATTTAAGCTAATTTTGATATTATTACTGTTGCTATTGCTGTTGCTACTGCTATTGCTGTTGTTATTATTGTTAATTTTAATATTTTTGAACTTTTTGATTTTGAGGAAGATACCCTGAAGATATCCTGAAGATATGATGAAGATATCTAAGAAAATTTAATTAAGAAACTTAAAGATTACTACAGCTACAACTACTTTGATGCCCTAAAATAGAAATGATTTGGAAAAGTTTAGGAAAATTAATTATCAGAATAATACACGTTTGATTAATAAAATGAAGAATAATAAAAAAACACATGAAATTAATTCGAAATAACTACAGTTGAAAAAACATTAGTAAATTTGATTAGAACATAATGCTAATTCATCTCATTTTTGATTTATTTATAACGATCTCCTCATTTTGATTATACTCGCTTAATAATGCAGAGTATATATGAAATTAATTAAACTTTGTAATATAAGTTAGAATCTAGATAATATTACAATTGCTATACATACTATGCACTTTAGCAATATCTATTCTAAAATCATCTCTGAAATTAATCGATCCACAATTATTCAGGATCGTAATATTTCAGGTATCGTAATGTTATCATATGCCATGAATGGTGGCAGCTCTACTAAGGCTTATAATTAAATGAAAAATTACTTATAGGTACTCAAATTTCAAACCCTAATGAAGTAATTGTCATAAAAAGTTGTTTTTTTTATAATATCATTCATTATAATTATAATATAACATTTAATAATATTCTTTAAAGATTATGCACAACTATTCGAAGTAGAATGATAATACCTGAAATATTTAATATGTTAAAAAAAAAGAGAGCTTGATATAAAATTACGAAAGAATTTATTAATTTTTTATAGAAAAACTTTCATAAAGTAAAAAAAAATAAACCAAATAAGCCATGTTATTGCAGTTATATTAAGATAAATAAAGAAGAAATATTGAAAAAAATATAATTTAATTCTTACTAATTTTACGACTTATGTTAATAATAAAACAATAAATACTTATAATAAAATATTATAGCAATAGTTTTTTAATAAATTGAAGCATATTAATAAAATAGAATATTTTGGCTTTTCAATTTATGGAGATAAAAAATATTTAAATTAATTGAAGCTTCCAAATAGGACCTAAAATGCAACAACAACAAAAAAATTGCAACTACTATTAAAAATTTATCATAATTTCTTTAGCTTTAGAAATTCAATCAGCTACAGCACCCTGAAAGAAATAAAATAGGATAATAAAAGCCTAGGAAAAAAGAAATGAAGGTAGAGGTGAGGATAAAATAGATAAGCTGCTAGTAATGTGTCAATATCAAAAAAGGTTTTTCTTTATAATAATGAAAGTTGAAGCTATGGTATAATTGTGATGATATTTGGCAAAAGCAATCTCGCTAAAGATTAAGTATACTTCAATTCTGACTTCGATTTATCTAGGAAAATCATGATAAAGGTTATTAAAAGCCGGAATGGGGAAAGAAGGGTGTAATCTTTTCATATACACTGTCTCTAAGCCTATGAAAACACTGATTTTAGGAAGGCCAAGCCTCGTTAGTGGTCAGGCCTTGCTCAGATTGCCTTTTTAATGATGTATTCGTGATCATCACCAAGAATTAATAAGAACGAGGTTCAAGAAGTTTCTCAGAGAAGTTTAAAATTTTTCGAAAATGACAAAACAATGCGATTCTAGCTGTTTAATTGAGAAAACCGATGCTAATTATAACCTTTTTGGGACTAAAATCATTATCTAAGATGATTTTCAAAATTAAATTTAACATATTAAATTTTTAATATATAAATCAAACATTAATCACATTCGTTACGTATAAGTATAGAAGTGACTTGACGTGGCAGTTATGAAGTAAAATCAAACTTCGATAAACTTTCTCGCGCCCCATTAAATTTTACTCAGTAGTCGGAAATCATACGAAATAAAAGCCTCTCAAACGAGGATTATTCCTCGTAGAGCTCGAAGAGATCTGCCTTCTGTAAAAAATTAAGGGGAATTTGTGAACAAAAAATCATTAAAATTTATTAAATTCGAAAATTAATATTAATTCCAAGCATTCTTTACAGATTTTACAACTATACATTTTTACTCTAAGTATTTTCTTCGAAGAAGAATTACTCGTGGAATTAATTTACTTTATTTAGAGTTTTTTATTATTGATATATATATTCTTCTTAATAATTAATTTATATTATATATTAATTAGAATTATAAAATTGTTTTTTTGAATATTCAAAATGATGCTTAGCATTTGCTTTGATAGACTGTCAATGAAAGCCGTATTTCTGACCCTCCCTCATCTAACCAAGAATACATTTTTTTAATTGTCTCCTTAATAACTCCCTAATATCCAAATTTAATTTGTTAATTACATAGTTTCTTCTTCGACGTTATGTAAACTATTAACAGTCTCCAATGTAGTTTCCCTTGATCACTAAAGATTGAATTTCATAATAGAAGCATTAATTATATTTTAATAATTTAAAAATACCTTTCACACGATAAATGATGATATGCTCAACAATTCGCTTTTCTTAAGCATTCTAAGTATTAAAAAATCTCTTTAAATATTATATGTCTTTATATATAATTGAAAATGTAGATAGAATTTTGCATCAAGTTTACATTTAATCCACTCAAGCGAAAGTATAATTTTATATCTCCTCTTAATATGTATAAATCTCTAACAATAATAATCTTATTCGTATTACAAATGCTGTACGGAAATTATTATTTGGACTTAATCTAGCCAAAAAACTTTATTATCAGATAGCTTCATACTTTGTATTTTAATACACTGAATACAATATACATAATAACAATTGTTATTCAAGTGTAGCCATAGAGAAATTTGTATCTTGGACAGAATACCTTTAGAACCGTGCTAGTTCTATCATATAGCTAGGGGAGGTTATATGAGGTTATTTTGCTACATCATTTACCTCTTTAGTAGTACTTTTCTGATTGTTTTTCTGTGAGTACCATATTTAAGGAAAAACCCAACGTTTTATTCACTTATTTTTAGTATTACTGAGAAATGACCTCTAGAGCAGCTATCTTAGAGTCTCTTATGCAAGATATTTGTCTCTTTTTTCTCAAGCAAATAGATTTATATCTGTCAATGCATTCAATTCTACTTTACAATGCCAACGGTATCATTCAATTTTATACCACTTGAATTATCAACCGTCAACGATTATTATCGACTTCGTCAATCTTTACCTTTGTTTGCCGTATTAAAAGGAGTTTGCCAGATTAGGAACTTGCATTAGAATTAATCTAGATGTGCCTCTCTACATATCAGTAGATCGAAATCCCATTTACAATGTAATATATTTATATTTCAATAATATAATTATTGAAATATTAATATATTCATTTATAATATAAAATAATGCCAATTATTATTCACAAAATTTAAAAGTATTTGGCCCCATTTATAAATATACTAAAATACCTTAAATTACTATTAATTGTTAATTTAATCTCATAACATCAGTTAGTTATCCCGAATAAGAATCGAGATAAACAATAGAACTATTTTGGCTTTTATAAAAACCAATTCTATACACAATTAACATCATATAAATTGCTTTATCTTTTTATATCGAATTCCATTGATAACGAATACATAGTTCTTTGTATTTATATTTTATAATCTTTACCAACTATATTTTAATAAGTTAATTTAAATTTCCTCTATTAAATGTACTTTGACTACTATAATCGATTTTATCTAAATGTTTAACTATTTAATTGCAATATAATCTTAACATATATTCTCTTTAATCTTATATTAAAGTGATATTAGAACTATCTTATAATATGAACATATATTAAGATCTGATAATAATTGCCAAATAGTAGTTATTCCATTTTTCCTGCAAACCAAGTTTGATTCTTTTAGCTAGTGCAAATACTTTTTTGTGATCAGGCTATCCAAGTCGCTTATTACAATGTAAGATTCTTCTACACCTTAATCTTGTTAATGAAGCTGGAAAAGATCAGAAAACAACAATAAATAAAAGAAGCGAGTGATTATGCTGACTAAAATTTTTGTCTTCTATATATTTGTATTAAATCAAGTTGCTTTATCTAGTTTAAAATATGATGAGTAAAATAGAAACATAAATTTAATGGATGAGTTATCACAATCAACTGCTAAGGTTTTCACGCTACAAGTCATAAGCTTGATTGCTTGATGACTCGCTGACTCTTCTAAATAATTCTGAAACGAGTACTTTTTTATTATTGTATCCCAAAGCCTTGTTGTGTATCATTTGGATTAGTCGCAGATATATTCCCATAAAAATTGAATTCATCTAAAATGCAGCAACTTAAAAATTAAAATATTTAATTATAGCGCATATTTATTTCATGTTTATGGTTAGAGTATATTACTTAGAATGTATCTGATTCTTCAAATCCTAAAGTATTGCATAGAAGTTTTTAGATCCGCTTTTAAGTTGAGTCCCCAACAATTGATAAGAACATAATTCCAGCTAATTTTATAATTTTTCCTGTTAAATTTTATATCACCTACTAATTAATACTTAGATTAAATAAATAAATATTAAGTATGGTATCTTTATCTTCACAAGTTGCTATCTTACTTTATTGATAAAAATATATTAGCGATATTTTTAAATGAACTAGCCATTAGTGACATTAGACGCCTAAAAACAATTACTAACCTTTCTTACAATACCAAATAGCTAGTAAACTAGACTCCATCAACTCAAGCCGATTGTTTTAAATACTTCTCATTTAAATTGAAAATAATGGAATTAAAGGGTGCATTGGTTTTACTTTCATTTGATTTGATTTGTTATTATAATTTTTCAGTATCTCTATTGTTAATTGTCATTACAACAATGATTGAAAAACTTGAAATTTATAGAAAATAGACTGATTTTTCGCTTCTTTTTTAAGGTTCGTCTCAATTTAATTGCGTTTATTAAATCTTGCATGTTTTGGATAATGTTACGGGGCCCTACCTAATTTTACTTATTATGATTGGTAATTTTTTCTTCAGTAATCTCTTTCACATAATTATAATATAATTTTTATAAAGTTTGATATAATAATCCATTTTAATGAGGATTATCAAAATTATAATTTTATTTGAATTCCTTAATAAGAGAAATAATAATATAATGGATATTTTTAATCATAGTTATAATTCTTCTTTCTCTAAGTAAGCAAATAACCAAAAATACTTTAAGAGCAGATCTCCCTATCCAGGTGCCTAGTCAACTCTAATTCTCCAAAATTAAAAATAAATAGCAAATGATATTTATTTAGAGTGTCTAAGTATATTAAGTTAGATGCCTCTCACAAACAGCAATTACAGGACCGAAGCAAATCTACAAAAATATGAATAAACTTTCTTTATAGCAGTAACAGCAGACGCTTCATCTTCTTTCACCTTCCAAGTTGCAAAGCTTGCAAACGAATGATTATTCAACTAAGTAGAATTCAAATGATATTTCACGGAAAGCTTACTATAATGTAGTTCATATGATCGTAAATTTTTGAATAAATTGAAAATTCAGCAAACACTGGCTAATACTAATGACATTGTTTTAAAAGTTGAATTCCAGGAATAAATATTTAATATATAGGGAGCAATAATTAAGTTTAATTCCAAAAATAATTCCTGTAAATAATGAACAATATTTGAAAATACTTCTAAATGATTTAGCTTAAAGATGAATTTTAAGTTGCCAAAATTCACTTTAATAATAATTTAAATATTTTATTCTAATTCACTAATTCATTTTATAGCCTAATATTCTGTATAAAATAAAAGTCAATAACAGGGGATTGGTTCAGTGTCACTTCAGGAGCTCTGTATTTATCTATCTATCTCAAAATGATGAAATTTCTATAAATTATTGGCTTATTAAGAGAAGCTAAAGGTCTTATAGGTTGTTTAATAGTATTCTATGAAGATTACAAATAAGACAATTATGGACAATTTAGAATCATATTTATACAAAATATGATAATATAGAATTTGTTTACAACAAAGCTATTTAACATGATAAGACGCAGAAACAATCAGATATTATAATTATAAGTAAAATCATTTAGCAAAACGAAATTCTTGAGGATATTTATTTATATATAATTTGAATAGTGACTTGAAATAAATATCTAAGATGTTTAGCTTGGCAAGTCCATCAAATTTATGACTCAAGATAAGAATATATAAAAAAAATTACTGAAGAATCAGCTAATGAATCATAAATGTCTCACACTTTAAGTCTAAACAACTCTTGAATCTATAAAAACGATTAATAAATAAATTGCTGTGCTTGGAATATGGATTTTTTGAAGTTCTTTAGTAAGATGCAATAAAAACTCGCTCAAAAAATTATCCATTATAATTTCAAGCAAAAGAATTGAAACCTTTTGAATCATCTCCCATATTAATATAAATGTGAAAAATAGGCGGGAAAATTCAAAGGGAGTAGTAAGTTTGCTATAATCATATAAGTTGAAATATTGAAAAAATGAAATTTAAGTTTAAAGTCTTTTTATAATTTAAAATAATGATCTATCCCTAATATCAAACCTAAATATGATCGGTTAGCCAAAAAATATATATAAACTAAATAATATCATTTATTTAATTGTGAATACTTAAGTAATAAGTCATAAAAATAAAAAATGAAACTTTTAAAATTAAGCACTCATTAAAGATCAAGTTAATTAAAGGGAAAAAAGATAATGATATAATAATATATTTTTGTTTTAAATTTAATATTTAATTAATGCATTATTTTAATAAATTAAATATATAAATACTGAATCCTATATCATAATCATACAATGCTATTAGCTGGTTTTAAACATCTTTAACCTTGAGAATTTTTAAGAATAGTAAAATTTATTAAAATGGCGCTTTCATCCCTTAAATTTCCTGTATTATCGATATCTCTTTTTAATTCTTTAGTTCCAAACAGATCTTACTATATTCCATTTAGAATATATAGGGTGCCTTTTTGAATATCTTTGATGATTTTAATGGAGCCTTTGTATTTAGTAGGGATACATAGAATACTGTTCGATATCCAAGTCTGATTCTCGATAATACATTTGGAAAATATCCTTAAATTTTAGAGTCGACAGACAATGTTAACAAATGATTGTCCGGCGGACAATGTTTTTAAAAGATTGTCTGGCGACTTTTTCAGAGATAAATTGATATATGAATGTTTTTAATGTTTGAAAGTTAAAAATAAATAAAAAATATATATTTAAAAATATTAAAAATCAAAAATGGAAACTTTTGCAATCCTTCTTGGCTAGGACTATAATTAACTTGAGTCATAATGATTGCATCTATATTATATCTTTACTTATTCTAACGTAATATATCTTGTCAGAAGATAATTGGTTTATCACATAAAAATCATTCTATTTTATTATGGAAAAATTCTATAATTATTGATAAAATTGAAAAGATCAGGAAATTATTTTTAGAGAAACAAAAAACGGCATTAATTTTTCATTTATAAATTTAAATGGATTAAATGAAAGAATAAGGGGCTGAAAATGAGTGCTCATTATTTTTAAACATTAGGCTATTAATAATATATCAATATATTTTGTTTATTCCTTGAATTTTCTGAGAATTATCTGATTCTATGAAATGTCTTAACTCTACAGATGTTTGTTATTAAGTAGAATTGTTCAGAGTTTTATATATTATACTGAATTGATAGCAAATTTCTAATACTCACTTCACGATTATGAAAATACTTAAATGAAGGAAACTATGTTTATTTTTAAGATAGAATACGAAGAGAAGTTGATTGATATTTATCCATTAAAGTTTTAATTTAATAATTAAGAATTTCAATTCGTTTATTTAAGATTTAAAATTACTTTTAAATATCAAACATTTATGATCGATATTAGCTGATAAAATATTCACTCTAGCTTCATCAATGACATAAAGAATTTATTTATGTTTTTAATTATTAGAGAGTCCAAAGAATTTCCCAGCGTTTTAAATGAAATTTAAATAATTAAACAGGGCTTGCTCATTAACAGTTTACAATTTTTAGCACTTATTGACAAGCACTTAAGAAATAATTATAGCCTTTTAAAATCCCCTACTTTGATCTTATGGTTTTCAAAAAATTAAAACATAGGTAATTTCCTAATTATAATTTTACTTAAGAATAATTTAATCAAGAGATACATAGGATATTAAGATTTCTCAGTTTAATTAAATTAATCAGCTCAAAAAGCTTCATAAAAGCATATATTTATCATTCCAACACCATGATTACGACAATTAGATAGCAGGAAGTAACTAAATATTGACAAAGATTGCTAAAATTGGCAAAGAATTATTTGCTTTGAATGTGGCTAAAATTAAAAGTAAACTTCTGAGATAGGGTTAGGTTTAATTTTGACATTCTAGGCAGCTGCATTACCCAATTAATATATTGAGATGCCAAAAATCTCTCATAACATTTTAAACTTAAATTATTTATTTATTTAATGAATTGAAACATAGAAGCCAAATTGTTAGATAATAATTGACCTTTTGGATAAATTAAAAGAATAGTATATGATATGAATGATAATCTCTCAACTTTAGGCATAAACTTTATATGATTTAATTAAAATATAAAAATGCTAAAATTAGAATAAAACTGTTTGGGAGGTCCAAAGTAAAATTTTAAGTTTAGCAAAAATTTTTAATGCCTTAATAAAGACTATTATCATAGCCAAATATTCCAGTAGAATACAAGTATTAAATAGTAATTAATGACTCATTTTAATATTAATAAGAGTTAACATATGAAATAGGAGTTAAGTAGTAGTGTATTTTAACTAATCATTCATCAGTTTCTCTTCTAACTGAAAATGTAAGTTCTTAACAGAATTTATTAAAATCTATAAAGAATATCAGAGGTGCTTTCATCATCTATTTAGAAGTTGACCTCCTCCACATTTTATAATTTAGCAAAAATATATCCAAGATTCAAAAAATTTTCTAAAAACTTAACTAAATTTTTATAGGATTTAAAAAATCTAACTAAAATTAAAGCTAGTGATATATATAAAAAAAATATATGCTGATTAATTTATTAATTATGTCTCAAGCAATTACATTGTTACTTTTCTATTTGCTGCTATTGATAGGTTATGATTTATCTCAATTGCTATTGGGTTATATAATATCATCACAAAAATAATGCCTAATTATGAACTTCAAAGCTCCTTTTAATAAAACTTAACTAGTTTGTTTGAAGTTATTCCATTATTTTATATTAAATATGTGTATTAAGACGTCTTAGATCTTTGCAAAAATAAGAAGATTAGTGCAGTAATTAGTTTCTTTGAAATACTTTCTCTGTAGAATTTGAAAATATTTCTAAATTTGTTAATAAATTGAAAAGCGCTCAAGATCTCGACTTGAATTTATTAATATAATGTGATCTTTGACGCAATTTCTCTTTGCAATTTCAATAATTATAAAAGTTCCTTAGAATGGCTAATTTAAGTTAAGAATTTTTCTCTAACTTATAAACACTTTTGTTTAAATGAAGTGCATAAGTTATAGTGAGAAAGCATTTAAATGAAGTTTAATTATTTAAAGAAGATTGCTTATATTCTTAGTATTCAGATAACAACTTGACAAGCTTCAAAGCTATTTAATGTTTCTAATAAAAGCTTATTACAAAATTATTCTTCATTTTCTCTAACAAGCTTTTTGCATGTGTTCAACATGAATTCTACTTTTCTTATTATTTTTATTGTAGATATTAATTCACTATCTTTTATCTTTTTAATATTTAGTTTAAAAGTGCATCGCTATCCCTATTTGTTTAATTTATTTGGTGTTTATGCTCTAATCTTGTTATTGCATCTTCACGTTCTTGATTATTACGTCTGCCTATTCTTACAGCAACTATAGAGGACAATCTTCGCCGAATATAATTATACTATTTATTTATATAATGAGAGTGATTTTTTATTGATATAATACATCCAAGGTCAAACTTATTGTTGTTTTCCTCTTCAAATTTTTAAGTTTAATTCAACTGCTTAATGGAAGATTATTAGCTTTGAATTTTATTTGTAATTGTACCACTTTATTGTAAAATTGAAAGATTCAATTCGCAATAATCTTTCATATAACTTGAAATACCAATTGAATTTTCAGTTTAGCATTCTCTAATCTAAAATAGAAATTAAACAGAGTCAACATTCAATAAATAACTTGAACCTGCTCCCTGAGAGCTCCCTAAGAATTCTATTAATATTAAAACTATTTGTGCTACTATCTTTATCACTATTACAAACCTATGATTGTCATTGTATTATATTTTGATCAAGACTTTCCTGAAAATATCTTGCAGAGTGTTGATTGAGTAACTTATCAAAAATATTTAGATTGTTGTAGTGGATTGAAGAATACTCCTGATTCTAGTATTTAGTGATGGTAAAATATTTTTAATGTCTCATACAATTTGGTTGAAGTTTCATTGTGTTAGTTACATATAATAATTATTATAATAATTCCATGTAGATGCACTTTTCACATTTTAGTTATGACTGAGCCTGAATGCAATTATTTAATTAAAAATTAGGGCAGTTATTTTTTTAAAAAATCTATTTAACAAGAAATATTATAAATCTACTAGGTTTATCAAGCTAATAATTTGATTGCCTTTACTTGTAGTGATATTTTTAAGATTTAACAGTTTAAACCTCTAACTTCATGATATAGATGCATATTAATAGAGGATAATAAATAACTGAACCATCAAATTATTTTTTATAAAAATCATTAAGGCTGTCTTATTATAGTTTGTTTTTCTTTGACTGTTTTAGAATGATTTATTATACTGTTTCTCTTTGAATTAAAGGAATTAATACTCATATTAACTGGGTAACTGTTTTTCTAATTAATATATCTCATCTAAATAATATATGGATAGAAATTATTTTGAATGCGAAAATATCTCTATATTTTGATGATTGGATGTGCTATCAAATGTGGATGGTCTTATTATATTTATTTACTATATTTAGTCATTTTAAATATATTTATTTATGATACAATTGCTTAAACTCTAACAATTTGGATAATTGCTGGTATTCACTTTCTTAAATGTTGGGGAATATTAGAAAGGATTTTCTTGTATTATTACTTTCATTAGATACAATCTATTCATTATCTCCTCGAATTTTTGTCCTCAGAGGATTTTATTATCAAATTTTAAGATTGAGTGGAAGTAAATCTCTTGAGGTTTTATTGATAGTAAGCTTGTTTTACAGTTTAAAGCTTTCTCATTTTGATTTTATAAAAAAGCATCAACTTAAAATATTATATTAATTATAGTGAATAAGTGAATGATTTTAGATACTTTTAAAGTTTGGATTGGTAAATAGTTAATTTTTATCTAATTTAAGCTTATAACTTAAAATTAAACAACTAATAATAACAATTTATACAATAAACTAACCCTTTCAAGATTATAGCTTTCACTATAATCTTGAATCTAATAACATGAAATATAGAAATATTTTATGTTTTTTTATGATTCATGCATCCATAAATAATAGAAATATTCCATTTGTATACATAATCTTGCTCTACGTTTTTGATTTGCTTTTTTAATTTTAGATTTTTCTCTCGTATCGAACTGTATGATACTCAGAAATTGAAATCTCCTATGTCTATCAGAATAAAATATTAAATCTAAACAAGTTAAACTTTGTGTCTAAATATTTATAGAATTATATTTGTTGGTTAAAGAGAAGAATTTGTTAGCAATATTTAAAGAAATAGAATAGTTTTTTAAAAGCTCTTTTATTCGATAAGCCTTCAAGTCTCCTTTTACTCAGAGTTAGATTTATATGGGATTACATAATATATTTGATTAATACTTATATAATTGCTTTTCATTTTTGGGTTTGACTATATGATATTCACTCCATGGATATCTAAAAATCTTGAATGCCCATATTCTTAATTGTCATATTAACATCATTAAAGACAGTATTCGCTTTGGGGTAAATTGAGAGTTCAGTATAAAATTTAGGCTCAAGCCTTTTCTGAAGACTTCCCTGATTATATTAAAATATGTATTATGATACAAACTCATTAGCGCAAAATTCCTTTATATTTCATGTGTGGCTTTAGATCAGATTGTTTCAGATCTTTTGAAAGGCTTACTGGTTAAACTTATTAAAAGAGTCCTAAGTAAGCTTTAATATAGTATTATTGATAACTTTTATTGCTAAATTTCTCACTAAATGTTTATGGTTTGCCATAATTTCAAAATCTTTAAGAAAATTAACGAACTCTAATTTAGTCAACTAGGAAAACTTAAAACTAAGTTTATACTTACTTATAATAAAGTGGAAGTCACTAAGTTAATCATAATGAAATAATTAATTAATAAACTCACATTCAAAACCCCAAAACCCCTTCAGTAGTTTGATTGAGTTTTTTATTGATAAAAGTAGACTATTAGTGCATACTTTATTAGGGTTTATGTAGGGGATTAGGGTTTAAATATTAGTAAATTGAGTGAGTATATGCGAGGTTTGGGGTCAGTTTATGACTGTGAGTATATAGATTTATTTTTTAAGCTACGTTATGGATGCGATGATTATAGTGAATAACTCAAACCTATTCTTAATTATACATAAAAAACAAGGCTTATCCATGAATCTCCTGCTACTGTTAGGTCTAATTGTCTATTATCATTAGATTTGAAAAGATTATAGCTTAATTCTAAGCCTAGAAGACCTCTGAAATTTTAGCAGCATCATATTGATTAACTTATTAATGATAAGGCTCTCAAATATTGGGCTCATTTCTCTTTGGCAAAGAGAGCTGTGATGTTTCATCGTCAATTTACTGAGCTTCATATCTCTGATTAATTTATAGCAAAAATATATAAAAAGAATGAAATTTCTTACAGAACAGTCAATCGCATTAAGAGAGTGATTGACTTTAATGTTCCATTTTATAGAGAAAATTAAAATATATATTCGATTAAATGTAGAGGTCTTAAGAGCATAATATTAAGTTCATACACGCTGATGAAGCTGTGTTTACATTCAATACCTTTATATCCAGGTCTTGGTACAAGAGGTATAGTAATATAGAAGTTTATGACTAAAAGGTTAAGGTATAAACTCATGCTATTCTTTGTGGAATAAGTGAAGATAGTGGCCTCGAGACTTATGTTATCCAACCTCGCTCTATTAAGACTGAATAATATATCTAGTTCTTGTAATAGCACAGAGATAAGTATGCTGACTAAGAGATCATTTAGTTTGTGGATAACTTATCAGTTCATAAAACCAAAGACTCAAGGAAGGAATATGAAAGGCTTAATATAACACCTGTATTTAATGTTCCTTATAGCCCTCAGTTTAATGGAATTGAGTTATATTGGTGGTTATTGAAAGGCCACTACAAGAAGCTTCTACTCGCTTGATGCACGATTGAAAAATAGATACAGTAGATTTTGTTAAGAGTGCTGCTAAGTGAGTCAGCGATGTTAAAGCTAAAGTGTGTGCAAGAGAAGGGAGATTTTGTGTTTATAAATAATTTTTAGACTTAAGCGAATGAATATATTCACATATTAAATTAGCTCATAAATGGGTTTGCCTTCTCTTTCTTTTCTTCCTCTTATGGCTTGCTTGGACCCATGTTTCTTCTCTTAGTGCCAGCTCCAGAATCTATCTTCATCTCATCTGATTTTTAAAAGTCTTTGTAGAGTCTCTTACTTAGTTCGTGTTTTACTTAAGACTTCCTCTCTCTCTGTTTAATTTGCTGCGCTCTTTCATCAAGTATATAGCAGTACCAGGTTTTTCTATAAAGTTAGAAGACTAAGCTTACTTGAGATGAATGGATGCTTCTGTAGTTCCTAGAGCCAGGTGTCGCTTATTTTTATTCCTTGCTTCTCTTTTTCTTCAGGAGAGATGCTGTAGCGTTTCTTATGAGCTTCTTATATAACTTCATTTAAGTACTCAGGTTTCAGAGTTGCAAGAACACCGAAGAAGAAGTTTCTCTCTGGCAACTTATTAGAGATTTGCAGCTTTGATGGAAGATAGAGAGCAACATCTGGATCATTCATAGCATCATCATAAAGATTAGTTACAGAGATTTCAGGGTAGTTAGTTATTTCTATCATCCTAATTTCATTAGACTTAAAAGCTTTTTCTCTTCAATTAGTAAGGCTTTTAAGAGTGAGATTTTTGTTCCCTCCTAAGTTGGCAAGAAGAGTCAAACTATAATGAATGTATTAATCTTAATTAAGAACTTACCTTGCTATACCAAGTATCTATAGAAGTCCTCTTTACTTCGAAATTTTCCTATTAAATCTTGAGATTAAATTCTCTTCATTGCATCATTCATAGATTCCATCTTGCTTCCTCTTTCTAGAAATGTTAATGAAATTTAAAATTATGGATATTCATTCTAAGTTTATTAAAATCTTACTACTAAATAGGGAGGACCTACTGGAGGTCAACCTTGAAAAGATATGAGGAGAAGCATTGAAAAACTTGCTCCAAGTTTCACAGATTGATTTCCATTTTTATCAAACTTTCTCCATTAAATTGCTCCTAATAATGTTTAATTATTTTAGGAGGTCCTCCAAATTAAGTTCAAACTTGATTTGGAGGAACTCCTAAAGAAACAAAACTTCATTAGGAGCTTTTTAATTGGCTAAATAGTAAAATATTCTCATAAAGTATGTCAAATAATATTAGTTTATGATGCTTCATTTTTCTTCCCTCTCAGCAAAGTAATTACCTGGATGCCTAACACTCTATTATTATAGTATACCTAGCTGGATTTTATCATTATTATATTTAAATATATCAGCAAACTAAAATGAGCGCTAACCTTTTGAAAAGAGCGGCATTACTTGGATCAAAGCAATAATAATTACCATTCCAGCAACCATAAAAGGTTGAGACCAGAAACGCTTCCACTCAGTGGGAACCTACTTATGATACTCTTGACGAGTCTAGCTTTCAGATTGAAATATAAGTTAAGAAGGAGGTCATTCAGGAGGCCGCACAAGTTGAGGAAGAGGTAAAAGAACCTCAATTGAACAATAAATTATACCAGCCAAAGTTGACTATCAATGCAAAGACTGCAATAAAGTTTTCACTTACAAGTCAACTTATAAGAGACACTTAAGAGATATACACAACGATATGCCAAGGTTATATCTAAAGCATTAAAAGAAAGATGGGAAGTATCTCTGTGAGTTCTGTGAGAAGCTATATTCTCATACTAGAGACCTCAAAGTGCACTTAAAGAAAAAGCACAATTAAAGTTTTGTCTTTATTCATGAACCTACTGGAGATAAATTCCTCTAAAAAAGAAGATCAAGAAACCCAGAAGAGTCTCAAAGAATATAGTTAAAGAAGTGTCTCAAGTTGAAGAAAGCTGTCTAGAACTTTCCTGTATAAGAGCTCAATAAAATTATGGTAAATATTGAAGCCATGAAGATCTCAATATTAAAGATTATTGATATATTCTTGCATTGATAGCTATCTCACTCTAGAGAATAAAATAGAGAAGAGATTCATCACTGTTGACTAGTATGCCTACAAGATTTATCCTTTCAACTACTTCCTTGCTGATGACAAATTCTAGATGGAATTTGCAAATGAGCATTACGCTCTAAGGGCAGAGTTTTATGAGTTTGAGCATATCATCCAGCTTGATGCCATCTTACTAGCAAAAGATCATGTAGCATTTAGACTTCCCCTCCTTAAAATGACTTACAGAGAATTATTATCTGACAACAGATGCCAAAGATTAATTAGCTAGATAGTGTAGCAGATACTGGTGGGCATTGAAGAGCTACACAAAATTCGTTACGTTCATAGAGACTTGAAGCCAGAAAATATCATGATGAACTTTCAACCTCTTAAAGTTTATATCATTGATTTCAACAGAGCTTAAAGAGTATAAGCCTCAGCTCTTGGTAACGTATTAGGCACTCCTGGATATTTCCCAGAGAGAGAAGATTGGAGGGACGGAGACACTGCATGGGATATATGGGCACTAGCAGCAATAATAATAGAGAGTGATATGCCAAGGAATGATTACTTTAGCTGCAAAGGTGAGAAAGATTCTAAGCAAAGAATCAAGCAATATCTGGATAAATACAAGATAAACGGAGGCCTAAGAGACCTTGCTTACTAAGCTATCATCAAGCCAGACAAGGAAAATGAAGTAACAATAGACTCTATCAAACATCATCTTAAAAAGATAAAATTTAGAGAACTACCACATGACTCTAAGCTTATGTTTGTGTGAAAATATTTAAAAACTCGCTTGATATACTCACTTAAATTACTAATATTTAAACCCTAATCCCCTACATAAACCCTATTAAAACCCTAATAAAGTATACACTAATAATCTACTTTTATCAATCAAAAACTCAATCAAACTACTGAAGGGGTTTTGGGGTTTTGATTTGAAACAATATAAATTCTTAAACTTTCCCTTATAAACTTTCAACCATAATAATTAAAGAGTCCTTTATTCAATGAGAAACATAATTCAATTAATACAAGCCAATCAAAACATCCTAAGAGGTTATCACAAAATACTTGATAAAGCTCTCCCTAAAGATACTAAGTAAATATAAAATATAGAGCTGAATAAAGAACTGATCATATCTTTGGCGCTTAAATGTGACAATAACTACATCATAAATGTTTTGTTTTTATTAAGAGAAAAAATAACATGAAAGTACGAATATCACATCAGTTTGAAGAATGCACTATTGTTGTTACTATCTCAATAAACTTATTTAATTTATATGATATAGACTTTTTCTTAAATTAATACTTCCCAAAAATAAGGCTATTTACTTGAATGATTCAGATAAATAAATTACTAAATTTAAAATCAATAATAATATTATTAAGCTAAGCAGAAAAGAATTTGTAAATATTAAAATTTGCCAATTAGTATTTTGATAATTAACATTTAAGCATTATTATAATTATATATTATAAAAGCATTAAATTTTACTAGCTAAGTCAAAAAATATTTATTATGAGTTAGCTCGTTTAGAAATAAACTATTATTTTAAATTAAAATACTTTCCATTCTTATACTTTGTGTTAATATATTCTCTTTCTGAATATTAATCTAATAAATTTTGTTTATCTTTAAATATACAAACAATGATTGGTTAATTTTAATATTGCAATTTTTATGTTGCTTTATAAGGAATGTTTTTTATTTAAACTTAAGTTCATATAAGAATAATATAAATTATTAACTATTTTTACAAGCATAATTGAATTTTATAGGTAAGCAAACTCAATAACTATATTTTTCAATTTTGATTATTTATTTATGGATTCTTTGGCAAATCTAAGTAATTTTACTGAATCTTTATTATTCCAAGTAATATTGTTTCACTCTAATAAAACCCATTAGATCAGAGTTAGACATGCTTACGTTACTCACTCTTAAAGTAAAGAACAGAAACTAATTTTATTTCTGTGATGTTAAGTGAGATAGGCAAGCAATTTTATCTTTAAAATCAGTAAGAATTTACTTTCTCCATCATGTTTAAAATATATTACCAATAATTGCTGTAATATTAGATTATTAAATTTACACAAAATAGGAGATTCAAATCAACATCATACAGATGCCCTGATACTTACATTAATTCCATTAAACTATTTTTGTTTTTAGTCGATTAAGTAGAGTGAGCTGATGTTAACAAATAGAAATATAAAAATTTATGCTAAAACTAAAAAAATAAAATCTAAATTTCAGCTAATCTAAATAGAGACTCAGGCAGATATCGATGACAACAATATTGATATCAAAGATTCTATTGATAGAGTTAACAGCAAAGATAGCAAAGAATCTACAATCATATTAGGTTTGTAGAATTAAAATTATAATTAGAAATAGAATTAGCCACCGCATTTACTTATTAGCTCAAATCAGCAGCTCATGTAATAAAGGTAATAAATTATATTATGACTGGTGATCAAAGCAAGAGTCCTAGTGGAATTCGCCCAAAAGATATATAAATTCTAATTTAAATAGTTTAGTTAAAGAAATAAAAGTCAAATGACTTCCTAATTTAAATATAATACCAGTAATTAATTCTAGAAATAGTTCATAAAAATGCAAATAAAATCAAAGATATTAAAAATTAATGACAAAAGTTGATATTGAGAAAAACTTTATGCATTGTAAAAATTATTCTAAATTACACAAAAAATGATAATGAATAGAATCATTAAAAGTTGTAGATCGAACTATTATCTAATTAAAAAATGTTTTATAAATATGCGAATAACAATTAGAGCAAATTCTCAATTTATTTGTAATACTGTGGGAATTAAGACAGTATTATTATAAAAAAGTTCAGGCGGTACCTGTCTCACTACCACAATTTCTTAAATATAAAAGCTTTAAGTAAAATTAACAGTACTGTTAAAATTTGGGTTAAAGATAATTAATAGATTAATAAAAGTTGCTAAATATTATTTTTATACTCTATTAATGATCTTTAACCCAAATTTGACCAGTACTGTTAATTTTATATAAAGCTGGTGTAGTAGTGAAACAGGTACCGCCCAAAAGTTTTCTCACTAATTATAAATAAAATGAGTGAAAATGAATATTACTTCTAGCAATCAATAATTTGATATCTTTTCACCTAATCCTCAAATATAATGTAATTGGTAGATAGTAATTGAATCCTCTAACGAGAAACTATTTACAAATAAAATTATCAGCTCATAAATAACGGCTTAAATGAAGATTTAAAACTAATCTCAACAAGAAATAGGCCACATTAAAGAGTTGAGTAATAATAATTACAGAGTCAATATAGATATTTAAATAATGCAAGCCAATATGAAATACTAATGAGTAATTACTAGCAAAAGGAAATGTTTGAAATGCTAATTAATTGAGTAATTCAAGAAACTTCCCTTCAAAATCAATGAGACATCGCAGTAAATTAGTATTAATACTTAAACCAAGTAAATTATCACTAAAATCAACAAAAACAATCCCATAAAGAACAAGTATTAGTAAAACAATTATGATGATAAGTGAAAATTAGATGAGAGTTAGTGTAAGAAGTAGAACACTCTTGAAATCATATGAATAGATAACTTAAAAACATTGGTAATAAAAAAGTAATACCCAAGAAGATCTAAATACTAGAGAGAAAAGTATTGGCATGAAATTATAGTGAGGAAAGGATCATCAATTAGCAGATTAATATAATAGAAAAGATATTTATTGCATTATCATATATTTTAAAACGATTAAAGACAGTAGTTGTCTTCAACGATGGCACAAAATAAAAACATGATTAGAGATGGTTTCTTATTAATTAAAAGCTAGGCATTGGCAATAAAAACCACTCTTCAGACCAAATTAGTAATTACCCACACTTGAAGCGATTTTCACTTATCAGAGACTAACTTTCACTAAATAGAAGGTTGGTTTTCAAAGCAATAAGCATTTGGATTTATGATAGACAGCAGTCAATAGCAATCTTAGAATGAGATTAAGTTGTAACTAATACAGAAAAACTCGCTTTTATTAAATAAACTTAAGCAAAATTGCCTAGAAAAGATAAATAATTTGCAATGTCAAGCAAGAAACTTAAATGTAAGACTGTAAAAGAGATATATCAAGTAAAACACTAACAGAAGCTTAACAATTAATATTATATGTACATTCAAAACCCCAAAACCCTTTCAGTAGTTTGATTGAGTTTTTTATTGATAAAAGTAGACTATTAGTGCATACTTATTAGGGTTTTAATAGGGTTTATGTAGGGGTTTAATCTTTAAATATTAGTAATTTAAGTGAGTATATGCGAGGTTTGGGGTCAGTTTATGACAGTGAATATATAGATTTATTGTTTAAGTTGCGATATCGATGTGATGAATATAATGAACAACTCAAGCCTGTTCTGAATTATAAATCTATACCAAGGCTACTCCATAAATCTCCAGCAACTGTGAGGTCTCACTGTCTATTAGCATTGAATTTAAAGAGATAGCATCTTAATTAAGCCTAAGAGACCCTTAAAATTTTAGCAGCATCATATCGATTATCTAATTAATGATAAGACTCTTAAATACTGGGCTCACTTCTCTCTGGCCTAGAGAGCTGTGATGTTTCATCGCCAATATCCTGAGCTTCAAATCCCTGCTTAATCTATAGCAAACATATATAAAAAGAACGGAATATCTTACAAGACAGTCAATCGCATTAAGAGAGTGATTGACTTAATGTTCATTTTATAAGGATAATTTAAATTATATATTCGATTAAATGCAGAGGTCTTAAGAGCATAAAATAAAGTTAATACACGCTGATGAAGCTGTATTTACATTCAATACATTTATATCAAGGTCATGGTACAAGAGGTATAGTAATATAGAAGTCTATGACTAAAAAGTTAAGATATAAACTCATGCAATCCTTGATGGAATCAGTGAAGATAGTGGCCTAGAGACTTATGTTATCCACCCTCGCTCTATAAAGACTGAATAATATATTAAGTTCTTACAATAACTCAGAGACAAATACGCTGACTAAGAGATTACTCTGTTCGTTGATAACTTATCAGTTCATAAAACTAAAGACTCAAGGAAGGAATATGAAAGGCTAAGCATAACACCTGTATTTAATGTTCCTTACAGCCCTTAGTTCAATGGAATTGAATTATATTGGGGGTTATTGAAAGGTCATTATAAGAAATTGCTGGTCTACCATCTGATGCATGATATAAAAATAGATACAGTAGATTATATTAAGAGTGCTGCTAAGAGAGTCAGCGATGAGAAAGCTAAAGTATGCGCAAGAGAAGGAAGATTTTGTGTATATAAATAAGTTTTAGATTTAAATGAATGAATAAGTTCACATATTAAATTTGCCCGCAAAAGGATTTGGCTTCTCTTTCTTTTCTTCCTCTTAGGGCTTGCTTGGGCCTATGTTTCTTCTCTTAGTGCCAGCTCCTGCATCAATGTTCATCTCTTCTGGCTCTTATAAATCTTTGAAGAGCCTCTTACTCAATTCATGTTTTACTTGAGACTTTCTCTCTCTGTTTAAGTTGCTGCGCTCTTTCATCAAGTAAATAGCAGTACCAGGTTTTTCTATAAAGTTAGAAGACTAAGCTTACTTGAGATGAAAGGATGCTTTTAAAGTTCCTACAGCCAGGTATCACTTATTTTAATACCTTGCTTCTCTTTTTCTTCAGGAGAGATGCTGTATCGCTTCTTATGAGCTTCTTAAATAACTTCATTTAAGTACTCAGGTTTCAGAGTTAAAAGAACACCAAAGAAGAAGTTTCTCTCTAGCAACTTATTAGAGAGCTGTAGCTTTGATGAAAAGTAGAGAGCTACGTCCGGATCACTCATAGCATCGTCATATAGGTTTGTCACTGATATTTCAGGGTAGTTAGGTACTCTATAATCCGAATTTCATTAGACTTAAAAGCTTTTTTCTCTTCACTCAGTAAGGCTTTTAAGAATGAGATTTTAGTTCCCTCCTAAGTCAGCAAGAACAATCCAACTATAAGGGATGTATTAATCTTAATTAAGAGCTTACTTTTCTATACCAAATATCTATAAAGGCCTCTTTACTTCGAAATTTTCCTATTAAATCTTGAGATTAAATTCTCTTCATTGCATCATTCATAGACTCCATCTTGCTTCCTCTTTCTAAAAAAATGTTAATGAAAGTTAAAATTATGGATATCCATTCTAAGTTTATTAAAATCTTACTACTAAATAGGGAGGACCTACTGGAGGTCAACCTTGAAAAGATATACGGAGAAGCATTGAAAAACTTGCTCCAAGTTTCACAGA
Source organism: Oxytricha trifallax (assembly GCA_000711775.1). Taxonomy (NCBI): domain Eukaryota; phylum Ciliophora; class Spirotrichea; order Sporadotrichida; family Oxytrichidae; genus Oxytricha; species Oxytricha trifallax. The sequence goes on from ARYC01016975.1 coordinate 37,689, forward strand.
TTGATTTCCATTTTTATCAAACTTTCTCCATTAAATTGCTCCTAATAATGTTTAATTAAATTAGGAGGTCCTCCAAATTAAGTTCAAACTTTATTAGGAGTTAAATTTTAAGGTTAAAACTTAATTAGGAGCATATTAAATTTAAAAATGATTAATAAATTTACCTCAAAATTAAGTTCAAATTTGATTTGGAGGACCTCCTAGAGAAACAAAACTTCATTAGGAGTATTTTAATTTACTAATATGAATAAAATTCTCATAAAATATGTCAACTTAGAGTCTTTTATGGTTAGTTCATT
>ARYC01016976.1:0-18251 GCA_000711775.1 Oxytricha trifallax
AAAAATAAGTAGACATATAATTTAAAATATATAATTTAGACAACTAGTTAACTCATTCATTTAAAAAAAGACTTTTTCAATTTTAAAAAAATAAATTACTTTTTAAAATATACACCTGATGTGTTATATTTTCGCATATTAAGTAATAAATTAATCACGTGCATTTAATCATTGGTAATTAGTAACTTCTTTTTAATTATAATTAATTTATATTCACCTTTATAAATAATTTTTTTTCTTAATTCGTAATAGTAATTAATTTTGTATTTAATTGCCTTATTTTATTGTTTTAACGACTATTGTCGAATTTTGGGGAAAAAACGAAAAATATTAGTGAATATTTATTCTTGATAGCAAAATATTATTTTTCCTAAATAGTAAAAGCATAAGGAATCAAAGTTCATTAGAGTATATTTTTATGCATAGCACTTAAATCTTTTATTGTTTTTACAATAAATATTTGGTTTAATTAATTATAAATTAAAACATGGAAACCTACAGAATAAATTTTTAATAAACTAGAGTGATCTAACTTTACTATTAAGATATTATTATTAGAAAAGAGAGATATTGATAATTACAAAAATTCAGAGGAGCACCATAAAAATGATATAAATGTATTTATTAATTTCTATTGTAATGAATTCGAAGGAAATAGATACTTTCTTTTTATTATCCTTAAATCATGCATCTTAAATGATATATCTCTTTCTATTATTTAATAACTTTGCATATTAATGCTTACTATATATGACAAAATTCAATATGAGCAAATTTCAATTAAGAATCCTTTGGAATTGAATTTACATTTAAAACACAAAATTTTATTTAACTAGTAGAATACATATTTTACATTAATTCTCTCATAAAGATCCTATTCCTAATTTTGATTTAATGGTCTTTGAAGATTATAATGATGTTAATCTAAAATATTATTAAAATATAATTAGATTTAAAAATGTAATAATGACTTATTATATAATGGAATAGAAGATATTGATAAAATACGTAAAAATAGGAAATTGTAGAAATAAAATAAAATTATAATTATAACCAATTCTCAATTAGCATTAAGTTGTTGCCGTGCATTTTACTAAAAATTTTGATCATTATAGTCTTCAGCACCTTAATATAAACCCCAATTTTTTCATCAACAATCAAACACTTAATTTCGATGTTTGGCAAGAATTCGATGATTTACATGGTCGTTTGACACCGTCAATTGGAGTCGATCTGGCATGGTCACTTCGTGTCGATTCGTCGTCAATAGGCTTGAGTTGAGGCCATCTAGCAATCCATTCTCATCTTCTAGATCCTAAAATCTATTGCTCCATCCTTGTTCCATCGGTGTTATCATTGGTAGCTCAAGCTGTTGGACCATCGTTGGTGTATTGGTGGACTTGACCTCTGCAATGCGCGGAGGTGAGAGAGGTTTGAGTAGGTTGGCGATTGATTAGTTTAAACTTAAACTTATAAGCGTGATTTATAATAGGGAAGTTTTAATCAATTAATTTAACTGTTCAACTGCTATTTATGCTTGTCTTGAGTAGGGCAAGAGCACCTGCAACTCCACTCATCGTCATTGATGATTGACTCATACGAACCCATGTCTGATGGTGGTGCACCACTGCTTGACGCTGAACGCCCAGAGCTTGTTGGCATCACTCTTGGTCATGGCCTTCAGAATCTGGGAGAGTCTCTTAACTAAGTGAATCCTATAGGAAGTTATGATAAGTACACTTACTTGCTGTCTGCCTGCTCCTGCCTGAGGTGCCTCTTGATGTATGAGAATAGCTGCTCGATTGGGTTGAGCCAGGGTGAGTACTCGGCATTAAATAGCACTGTCACCTTCAACTTCCTGGCAGTCTCCAACACTCAGAGTACTTGTGAATGACTGCGTTGTCCATGAGCAGCACGATCTTCTTCAGGCAAAGATCCTTGTCAGTGCGCAGCTGGCGCAGTGTGTGGTAGAGGAAATTCTCGAACAGTACGGCATCGAATGCTCCCTCAATGACTTGGCTGGCGACCAGCTGATCCTTAGTGATGGCTGCCACGAAGCTCATCGAGAACTGCTGCCTCTTGGTGGATTCCTTGGTGATTGAGAGATTCCTAGCCATGGTGCCAACCTCTGGCTGACTTGCTGTCTGACTGCTGCGATGGGAGTATACTGTTGCTATGGTTGAGCATCGAGGTTGCCAGAGTATACTATAGGTGCTTGATCATTCATCTTGTTGGGTAGACTTAACTTTGTATCAACTAAAGCAGTATAAAATCGTATAGCTTAAGCTTACTTTCCTATTCCTTCACTGTGACTTTACTGCTGCTCACTGCCTTGCTGGACAGCTGGAAGCGTCTGGGTGTAATGGATGTCCAGTTGTCATGGCTTGTTGCATTGATCACCTCACTACCCTTACGTTGGGTTGACTACAGCCGGAGGCTGGCTAGGTTTTGAACCAATGGAGTGAGAGTGGAAGGCGATTTTTCAGAGGGGTCTATGGTTGGCTTGAAGGCTTCTTGGAGGAGCTCTATATTCTGATCGCGTCGAAGCGCTTCTATAAGGATGAGTATTAAGCACTGTCCTCTGGGGCTTCCAAGATAGGTGACAGCTGAGTGTACTTATATTTATGACTGCACTTGACAGGGGTGGCTGCAATGCTCTCCTCCCTGCTATCAAGGATATGCTGTTCCTGGGTGGAAGATTTCCTGCGTAACTTTGCAAAGATCGATTTCGAGTTTGGCCTTGGGATCTTCGATGGAACAATTCCAGATCCAGTCACTAATCGTTCACTATTACTAACTTGGTCCTCCTAACCCAAGTTGAAACCTTACCCATCTTGACTACCCCATCTGGAGCTGCTGACGACACTAAACTCAATCGATTAGGCAACGATAGCAATACTCACCTGCTGGTTCCCAGAATTGCTTGGGGTCTCAGATTTCCAAGTTTCAGGTCATCTTCATCTTGAATTGCAACTTGGCTTTACAAAAGTGCGATGTCTGATCCCTTCCTTTGATCCTGTGCTCTGACCCCAGTCACAGTCGACATACTTGGTTCTCTGTTGGGGTAGCCTGCCAGCATCTCAGCATACTGTATGACATCGTCGGTGACGAGGACCTCGGTCTTGCCAACTGCAGGCGTCAGGGAGGAGTCGATCCCACGACTTTCCTTGTCAAGGGCAGCTGAATTGAAACTCCATTATTTTGTAGGCAGGTAATCGCTCCTGAAGTTTGACTCGTCCACTGATATGATCACTGCATCCTCCAAGAATAGCTGCGCGAGCAGTCTGGATACCCATAACCTCTTCTCGTTGAATGATGGGTCTCTATACTTAACATTAGCGTTCTGAGCTTTGCCGAATCTCAAATGGAAACCTTCCTTCAGTACTTTCAGCAGAGTAGCAACGCAAGGCACTATAAGGTTCTTGAATTCCTAATCCTTAAACTGCATTTCAAGCAGGCTATGATGCAGGCGCCAGCCAGTGACCTTGTAGATACCCTGCTGCTAGAGCACGATAGCAATCGCCTTCAGCAACAACGGGTTGCTCCGCGTACTCTTCCTCCCATTCTTCAGCTTTGGCTTAGGATTAAGCACCCGGTGCTCCACCTCCAACTTGAACTTCTCAATGGCCTTGTACAAAATCGTCGATCCACACCCATCTCAAGCGCAATGTCCTTGGGCTTCATGCCCTCCACCTTGTAATGCTGCACTACAGAGATCTTCTTCAATGCCAGCTTGGCATCTCTGCGTTTAAGATAAGGGTCTTTGATGACCAATTAATGGCTTCATAGTTTGAATAATCCCCATTCAGAAAATCGATACTCCCACCCTGCTCTTTCATGAAGGCTTGCAGACCCTACCACAGTTCATCACTCTGCTTCATCTACAGGTTCTTGGTCATCACATTAGGATTCCTCTATGTTGAAGACTGCGATGGCTTTCTAATCATCCGAAGGCACTGCTCGAGGCCATAACACAGCTGGTCATCGGTTGCCAAACTTTCAACATCAACCAACGACGACACTGCTCACTCAACGTTCTCCAAGGGCAGTCGTATGATTTGCCCACCAAGTATGCCCATCGTCGAAGGTGGCACCTGCCCATTGTTGAGGAGAGTGCCTGAAGTGTAAGTGAGCTTCACTGGTTTGGGGTTGGAGGGGAAGGTGGTGCCCAGCACCACTGGTGTCCACTTGAGCACAGTCTTCGACTATGGCTTCAGCGCACTAGTCTTAATCTCTTCAAACTGTTGATACTAAGAAACCCATAGTTCAGAATTGATTTGGGGGCGAAAGAGGTCTATGATTACTAGCTCATAGAGGATGATTCATGCTAGATCTGCTACTAGGATAACTTTTAAGTGCTGTTCCTTATTGGGGTTAACATATAATAGTACTTTAATGTTTAATAGTAAAATATAAGGGTCTCTAATAAGTCTAAACAAAACACCAATGCAAATCATTCTGAGATTACCAAAACAATATTTAAGCCGAATCTGATAGGATATTTATAATTTTAAATGAATCAGTTTGATTAACTTTTGCTTCCAACAGGAACTCTCTCATTCACCCACACGAACCTGGATATTCTTAAGTTCATCAATGAACGATCATTTGGAGACTTGTAAATTGAACGGCTTCTTCACTAAATCAAGATAAACTTTCATTGCAAGAACTCCAAGCAAAACTTCTCAGGTTCTCTCTCTGCCCTCGAGTTTCTTGCATCAGGAATTCCATTCAACGTGACATTGTTCATGAAGAAGCTGATCCAGTGCAAAGATGCCAGCCAGAATTTCAGGGAGCTATTCTACAGGCCATTCTTCACATTCGTCTTCAAGACTATTGACCCCTCCTCTCTCAACAACGTAGTTCACTCTGAGTTTACTTTGGAAGACGGTAAAGTGTTCTGTGCTAAGATGAGTGAATGGCTTCGATAAATGCAGCATGACATCAAAATCGATGCAAATTCAAGCAATGGGAGCACCTTCTACACTGCAACATGCCAATCCTTTGAAGCTATGTACAACATGTCTGATCTTCCCAATCTTAAACAAGGGAAGATAAACAACTCCCTCGTCAACAGAGTCTTTAATCTATCTGGCCTTGAGTTAAAAGATGAACTAATGGAAGAATTCATGAACAAGTTTGCCGATCCCTCACATGCTGATTTTATCAATGAGATCTAAAAACTTATCGAGGATTCTGACAAAGCTGAGAAAGATAGACTGAAAAAGATCAGGACCTCTAAGTCTCAAGCTAACCTCACCTTCAAGCCCACCTCCGAAGAGTGGAAGTAAGAGCATCAATTCCTCGAAGAGCAAAACTCAAGTTAATGCTACTGGTGATGCTGCCAATGATTCTTCCAGCAATGATGTCAATGATGCAAAGCAGGGTCACTAAAGACAGAGCAACTTCTTCCACCAAAGAAACACTACCTCTTAGAAGAAGACCTCCTTCATGAAGAGTTTGGGGAACACACATACTCCAGACCATACCAAGAACAGGCACACAAGCTATGGACCTAATCTGAGACTCCAGAGCAACTACAGAAGGAGCAGCATCCACAACAATCATTCTGACTCTGAAGAAAGGGAGTTTTACCCTGATAAGTCAAGGATGAACACCTCTTTCAGGTCGAACACTCCTATCAGCCAACACTTCAGCAGCTAGAAGAACCCCATCAAGTACAGACAATCTGATTGTGATCCTACTGAAGTCATGATGAGCTAAGGATACATCAAACCAGTCACATCAAAGGGGGACGACGCAGATTGGGAAGCTGAAGAATTTTAACTCGTAGATGACTACAAAAATCTCTGCAAGGAAACTATCCCCCAAAACCTCACAGATGAGGATTTCAAAGAAGGAGCTCAGCTACTAGCTGAAGATTTCAGAAAGGACTTTGAATAAGACAAGACATTGTCAAGTTTCTATCTTCTCAAGTTCTACACAACAACGTTTGATGCTGGTCATGGAAACTCTACTGTCAACTTCTGCTATGCAAACAAGAGCCTGGTCAAGAAACAGAAAGCTGCTGTGCGATCATCATGCTTCTCTACTAATGCTCAAGACCAAATTTCTGTGTCTGAAGGATCACGATCAAGACTGGTCCCCAAGAAGAGAGTTCAACGGGCTGACGCAGAAGATCTTTTGGAGGAATACAATCACAAATAATAAAAGAGATTCTTACAGAGTCAACGCCCCAAACCAAAATCTAAACGGCGTGGAGGAGGAAGAGTAAAACTAAGAAATGCTAGTAGATGAATAGGGAAACCCCATCGATCCTGACAGTGCCCTACATCATACCATCCCAATGAGAAAGGAGCTGGACTACAAAGCAAGAAGTGCAAATTCCAGTGCCAAGAAGGAACAGAGACCCAGAGAGAGAAATGCCTTTATGATCAGAAATGAAGACCATTACCTGTTCACTCGCTTATGGTGCGTGAAAGACCATTTTAAGGATTTGAGGAGCTCAGAGATCTTCTAACTCCCATACATGATTCAATAAGCCATCGATTGCTATAATTATGTTGCTGAGTACTTGGTAAAGGAACATTACGACTTCACTGGTTCTCCCTTTATTCTAAGCCCCCACTGCAGGCTTATGTTCTCCCCTTCAAATACTTATGTAGTCCAGTATAAATTAAGTTTAGAGACTTCCAGTATAGAGACAATTACAACTCATTCAACCCAACAGTAAACTTCAGTTCTTTGGAAACTAGTCGAGCCCATTCAACACCCTATCTTGACTAAGTGATGTACCTTGCAAACGTGCTATGCGACGGTCTAATCTACGTTGAGAGGAGATCCTTTTGTATGCTGCTTTGTGCCCTCTTCAAAGCTACCCCTCAAATTGTGGTGAACCATCTCTTCCTGAACCCCTTCAAATTCCCACTCAAGAAGCCCTCAGCTGGTTGGTCTTTGATCAATCCTCTAAAGCCTACGATGTTAAACTGATAGGTTCGACTGATTACACTAACGAACACTTCTATGAATTGGCAAGCTTTACCCAGCAGTTCGCAAATAACAAAGACTCCTTTTCAAAAATCCTTCAAGATGGGGGTTCCATCATTGTAGAGTTAATCTTCAGATAGCTGTATACTTTCATCCCTCTATCAATCTTTAGCGTCATTCGGGAAAACTCCAACCATGAATTGGTTATCAAAAACAGTTTCAACAAGAAGGCAATCACTATACCCAAAAGCTTTGAATCTAAAGATAGCCAACTGAAAGAGGCTTTCCAGATCTTAACAAAAGACTTTACTGATGATGGCTAGTTCTACACTGGAGTGAAGCAAGTGTTCGAGGTTCGCTTCTATTCCTGCTAGCTAAAGGTTGAAATTCCCCAAAGTCCCTTAGGCTAGTATTAAGACTTCCAATACAGAGCCAGAGAGTTCTTTGTGAGATACTTTTCTATGTAAGTTTCTTTTAAATTTAACTTTCTTAAAGGTACTGCTTTACAAGCTTTTAAAGGGCTGTCATCGACTTGCAAAGGGGCATTGGGTACCTTCAGAACCAAGTGAAAAGGTTGACCTATGAGTACGATCCAGCAAATAGAAATTATGACCATCTCCCCACTTCACTGCGTGAATATTATATGACTACCAGTGATTTCACCGAGTCATTTGATTACGTAGTCATGGCTATAGGTCCATATGTTTATGACCTTGAACACCAAGTCGTTGATAAGTGCAGTAAGTTACAACATTTTAACCCTTATTTAGACTCGATCTTTTAATAATATGCAAAGGAGTGTCTACATTCAGATAGAGGATCTGTTTGTCCTTTAAGCTTGATAAACTGTATTTACTAAATGAATGGGCTCTATAATTTGTTGTCAACGCCCCCAAAGAATCTAATCTACATACAATGGGTAGAGAGGTGATAGATGGCCTAATTTAAATTACAAAGCTCGTGCATAGGACCATGACGGATTCTCTCAAGAGTAGAGAGAAGGAACTGTATGCATTTTACACCTCTACGTAAGTATTCTTCCCTGTCCGTGACCCTTCTTTAGATTCATGCAATAAAGCGATAAGGATTTCAAATTTAACCCAGACTCTCTTAACTGGGAGCTCCCCGAGGATCTTAAGATTGAAATAGGTATGGTTAAAAGTCTACCTGAGCATGTGAATACTGCACCTCCAAATAACTTCCTTTCAACTCAAAGGAGAACCATTGACTAAACAGTAGCTGAGCTCGCTATGACTTTGAGTCAAGCTGCAACCAGAAACTACTTGAATCTAACTGCCAGAGAGAAATCCCAAATTGAGCACTCACCATATCTTCTCTACTTTGAGGCCTTCAAGCACAGATTCTTCTTTATGTCTAGTGCAAAGCATGACCCTTCACAGTAAGTCTTATTGGTATTAACACTACTATAGTAAAGTCATTATCCAACAAGATTCGTACTATTTAAACATGGTTACTCACCAAATCAGGCAGCCCGATACTTGTGAAAAGATCCAAGGAATCACAATCTCCAACATTATCCAGCAAAACAAACCCCGTCATATTTAATATGATCAAGTGATGCAAGACAGAGAGGCAAGCTTCATGTTTGATCAAGAGAACAGGGAGAGTTACTTGAGGTAAAGGGAAGCTGAAAGAGTGGTGTAGTCACTTGGTGACCCCTCACAAGCACAATTTGGTTACAATTACCCTCCAGCTCCAAGTAATGTTCCCAATTTCAATCAGCTGATAAACTAAACCCCTTACCCCCAACAATTGAACTACCAACAACAGTTTACACCACCAACTCCCAACCAGACTACCCAAAACCCCCTGCCTCAGCATCTAAGTCAAGCTTCTTATCACTAACTATGAATTAATTCTAAAATGCTTAACAACCCTACCAAAACCGAACCATGTCATACAGCCAAGGACCTGGAAATGTTACACCTCCCTGCAACAATCTCATAGACCCCAATAACATCTTTGCTTACCAAAATGATGTTTAACAGAGATAGGAAAGCCAGAAGAGGAAGAATGGACGCTATAGATATGACCAGTCTAGCAAGTTCCAATAACCTATGAAGAGTGCTCATGATACCATCGAATTCTTCAAGGCGAAGGCAGCACAAGAAAAGAAATTGGGAGCCCAGTAGCCAGCACAAGCTACTAATCAGCTGTAAATCTAAGTTGGAGACAGATCCCCCAGAAGTCAATCTGATTAAGGTAAGAGACTTAACCCCAACCAAAACCCCAGCATAGACTCACTGGAAGGCGAGTACCTACAATCACAATTTCAAGGTTCTTTGGGAGATCAAGCATTGCAAAATAATCTACAGAACATCCTCAGCAGCTAGGATTAGTAGCACTCCGATCAGGATAGGGTTGTACCTTCAAGCAATCCTCAGATGAGCAGCAATCAAATGCACCAATTCTCACAGCAGCACTACCAAGGTCTCAGCCAATCAGGAATGTGCTACATCGGAGGATAACAGCATCAGAATAACCTCTTTGGTGGCATGGGCATGAGTTCAAATCCATATCTCTAGAAGTAGTCCTTCAAGGATCACTCCACCGATGCAACTCACCCAAGCCCAACCATTGGACCAGCAACCAAGCCTGCTAACAAGAAGGGAAACTCTAGTGGTAAACCTAATCCAATCGAAGTACGAAGCGACTCGGACGCTGAGAAGAGAAAGTCGAGAAAAGAATAAGAGGGAGCCACCAACAACTCTGCAAACAAACAAAAGCAGGCTGATCCTGGCAATAAAAGAGACTCTAAGTCAAAGTAGAAGAAGAAGAGGAAGAAGGAGAAGAAAGCAGCAAGAGATTCAAATGCAAGCGAACTGGCATCCTCTCCCCTTGCAAAGACTAAGAAATAAAGAGATGAAGACCAAGAAGAGGACATCGAGGAAGATGAGGACCTTTTGTGAGAGACCCAAGAGTCCAAGTTGAAGCAGTCAACATGCAGTGAACGCTCATACCTTATGGGCAGCATGGATCAATAGACTAGCTTAAGTTTATTTTAGATTTGTTTTAAGTTATTTTGTTTCATTAAGTTTTATTGTTCGTTTATATTTTTTGTCTTAACCCCCATTCAGAGTTAGTATAATGTCCATTAATAGCTTTCTATGATTCCCTTCTCATGCGCATCAACCCCTTTGCTTCGCAGAGTGCGTTGAAATGCCTGAATTCCCTTCACACTACAACAATGCTTTATAATCTAATTCCCCACTTATTAATTATTAGTAAATTAAAAACCAGGACGCACACATGAAACAGCTAAACTACAGAGACAAGCAGAACGAACCACTCAGGCTGCAATTCGTCTACCAGCACAACACGCCCAATGCTTACCAAGTGGAGGTGTACAGGAAACGCAAGTATCTACAGCAAGATGATGCTTTCGAGGTGGAGAACCATAAAGGCGACCTCTTCTGCAAGTGCGAGGAATTCAACATCAGTGTAAAGGCTGGAGCCGAGTTCAAACTTACAGTAGCCTCCTCAAACAACGACCAAGTGAGAGTGCTCATCACTCCTGCTAATGGCGAGTCATACATGCTTTCTAGCAGCGCTTGATCAACAAGAGGCATTGCAGCTGATGCTGAAGAGAGAGGAGGGGCACTTGAGAGCAGAGCCTTCAGATGATATAGAGTCTTTGATTTAACTTACGTTATTTAATACCTAATTCACTTCCCTAATTCACTCTCGATGTAACCCATCGAATATTAATTTCACACCATATAAAACTTCAATTCACTGCTTCAATCGTCGTGATCTGCTGAGCTGATGTTGCTTCACTGCTGAAGCTATTAGCCGACTACTACTATGCGCTGGTAATGCCTACCATGTCTGCAATGGGGAAATGGAGGAGTGATGGTTCTAGTAGTGTGGATGCTACAGTACTTACAACAACTTTTGAAACTTGACCATCGCACTCTGCGATTAGTGCCACATCCAAGCTACAATTGTAAGTAGACCCCTATAACATTAACATCAGACAGAAGACTTGGATCTACGTTGAAAATGAAGCAGTGGTGTGAGCTGCTTGCCATCCGGGCTTCACAAAAAGTTAAGTTCAAATTCTGCTAACTTGGCAATATAGAACTTGATCAAAACCCAAATCCTAGCTTTTCTTCTAAAGGATCGGAGACAACCCAGCAACTGGCGAAGCACTAAGGGCATCCTGAGGGGCTTTGCAGGGAGGGCGGGTACAGAAACGTAAAGTAACAAAAGTAACTTGACATCAGACCTCAACTTACACACAGTGACCAGCCACAAGGACTCAGGATGAGTGAGAGATACAGCTGAATTACAGAGCACGAGTGGAACTCGTCCAGAACCACAACTTACTTTTGGTTTAATTACAGGGTAAGTCAAAGCAATTATCAAAAACGAAAACATGTTTACAAAAATTAGGGCCAAAGGCTTTAGGGTTTTGGGCTTGACATGACAGCACCAAATCATATTGAAACTAGAAAGGGCAAATTTTAAAAATCACTGAGGAAAGATAGCCTAAAAGAAAACGACTCAACTAAGAGTGGAAACTATTTGAACTTTAGTAAAATCCTAAACTTTAAACTTACAAAACCAGATTTGCCAAAAATCAAACAAGTATTTGGCTTATCAACATCTTTGAAGAATATTTTGACATGTCAAAAAACCAAACCAAGTTAACTAAAAAATTAAACAAATTCAGGGAAGCTAGCAAAGTAGCAACAAACTGAGCTCAGAAAAGCTAATAAAAAAAGTATAAGAAGAAGACAAACAAGAACCCTAACCAACTAATCAAACCTAACAACCAATGATGGCCACCCTACCCTAATCACTGAATTAGTAATAAACTGAATCTGATGAAGATCAATTAAAATAAAAGAATCAATGAAGTAACTGACCTGGACAAGGGTAAAGTTGAATCTAGCAAATGGCCGCTGAACCTCCTGATCAAGATACAATAGCCTCTAAACCACCAATCGGCTTCTCTCCTTCATCTCGCCGACCTAAAGCCTATAAAAACCTAAAAAATGAGATCGTAGAATCGGGGGGATTAGAAAATAATGGGGGTAAAATCATCATCAGATCAATAAGCAACGAGACATAAATAAGCCTCACTTAACTGAAAATAATCCGACCCCCCCTCTAAATCCGCGGTCTCAATCTAAAACCAACTCCGGTGATGATTCTAAAGAAAAGAATGAAAAACTAAAAGACTAAAAAAGATTTGGGAACATTGACTAACCGTAGACCTCATGGTGCTCAGGCGAATATCAGCAGGTCATGAAAGTCCCAACAGATCACAAATGCGGCCACCGCTCCAATCATTCAAAAAGAGGTGGCCACCAAACAAAAAACACAAACACCAAACACCAATAAATAATTAGTAAAATTAAATAATTAGAGATGATTAAATACAAAATTAGGAAAAGAGAACAGTCTAGAGGTTCGCAAAATAATATTTAGAAGTACACAAAAGAGGTAGGGTTTAAGTTTAGATAAAATCGAAAATACGATAATTTTTAAAACTAAGTTCCAAAAACAAAATTTCCACTCAATTCGCTGACCACTCCAGCAATTCAATGAATATTAAAACTTTAACTTTTACTTAAGTACTTTTTGATTTTACAAAAAACCCAGTAATCCTAAGCTCTGTAAGTGACCTCACTCCAAGGGTGCTGGGTACACACCCTGAAGGCCGAAGTGGCGTAAGACCTCTCAGGCTGTATCCTCGCCGAGGGCTTTGCAGGGCTGTTGCTGGTACTTGTACTTACTTTTACTTTAGCTTAAACTTAGAGCTGGTCTGAGCTCAGCTTTCTTACTTAACTCTACACTGTTACTTGAGAGTGTACTCTGGTATTGGTAAGTGATATTCACATTCTTAACTACTACTATAGGTCAACAGCGGTTGAGAACTCGTCTCAGCAGGTCACCTTTACTTCTAGTTTTTTGTTGGTTGTTTGTTTTACTTCTTGTCTTCGTTGCCCAAGCTAAGTGGTGGCTGGGTTAATACCTGGCTCACAGTGTTTTAGTTGTTTGTTAGCTTCTAGTTTAAAGTCTTTAGGGTTTGTGTGTGTGGCCATGACCTGACTCTGACACCCATATTTATCTGTCGAGGGGTCCTCTGGCCAGGGCAGCCAATCTCTGGTGTTTATTGCACTGGGGAAGGGTTTCTTGGAAGCAATTGAGCCTCAGCGAGGCATGTTTGAATAGTTATAGTATGTATTAATTTCAAGTAATAATCTTCATTTCAACCTTAAATTCCAAGCCAAAGCCTGACTTTTGGGCTGGTCTACTGCCCTCTCGGCTTACCCTATCATCTCTACCATATCCTAATGTTTTTTCTTATCAACAGCACCAATACCTAGTTATCCTAACAAAATCTCCGAAATTCAGGAGGAGGGGTCATAAAGTTAGCCAAGCCAAAGTGCTGTTCCGGAAAAGTTCCGTATTCTAGGTCTTAAGGCCAAATAAGTCCAAATAAGCCCCCATTTTGCCTGGTATTTGAAGCCTATCACATCCCATATTGCTCAGTCTGCCCTATAGTCACTTGTTATTTGTAATGAACAATGTTATCAATGACTATGATCAATTAGCCACCATAGAGATCACATGGGGTAGAGCTGGGCTGGACTCAAGGTGTGGGGAGGAGGCACTTTTTTGAAAATTTCAAGGCCAAAATGGCCGTTAGGGCCGCTCTGACATTTCAAGATGGGATATAGCCGCTCTCACCACCAATCGGCTTCTTTCCTTCTATCTCGTCGATCTAGAGTGTATTAGCGATGTTTGAGTTGGGATGGTGGGATGGGGAGGAGATTAAAATAATTTTTGTAAAATCATATAAGTCATACTCTATAATCCGTTAGAGATAGCATAGGCACTTTCAAACTTGGAATTGAAAATAATTCGACCCCCCTTCTAAATCCGCGGTTCCTCAACTCGAAAACCAACTTTTTTTATGTTTCTGTAGTGAGGCTTGGATTTCTAGACGACTGAGAGTGGTTTGGGGTCGATCTGAGACTCAAGGTTGGACCTCATGGTGCATCCGGGGGAAATGAGGAGGTCCCTGAAAAGTGGCCTCAGATCAGAAATTGGGGCCACCGACCTACCGATCTGAGGGGGTTCAAAAATATGGTTGGCAAAGCCAACAAAACTCCCAAACCCCAAACCCCCTGATAGTTGATTGAGTGAGATTGAATGAATTTGAGATGATTAAATAGAGTGTTGAGTGATTAAAAGGAGTAATGTGAGAGGTTGGGGGTATAACGAGGTTCATGAGTAGATAAGAGGGGTATGTTTAATAATTTATAGTTAAAATCTAAAATCTGAATTCAATTTTTATAACTAAGTTCCAATCACAAAATTTCCACTCAATTCGCTGACCACTCCAGCAATTCGATGAATATTGGGCAATGATGGTTAAAATCGTCAATGGCCAGCCGCAATGATGATGGGTTGCGGCATCTACCCAGCAATAGGCGTAAATTAATGGTTGGACTTACCTTAATCATGGCTCTGGTAAGTTAATATATATATATTGCTCTTAAACCCAAAACTCTTTATATACTTTACCAATTTCTATTTAGACGGAAAATTTCCACTACAGTAAAGACTGCTTCTCAGCAGTTATGAATCTCTGTCAACTATCTCCCTATAATATTAATTTAAATGTTAAGGTATCAGTTGAAGCAAGCCAGCAACCAGAGCAGCGGCCCACTTTCAAAGTAAGAATTCCCCTTCTTATTTATTAACTTTAGATATGCAAAATCGTAGAGCCAGTTCGACCAACTTCCTTGCCAAGTTTGTGGCAAATGGATGTTTAAACGCACAATGAGCAGACACCATCAACGCATGCACAAGCCCTTAATCATAGAAGATTCTGACGCTGAAGAAGTCGTGATTGACACTGCTATTCCTAATTTTGCCCCATCTTCATTTATGAATACTTAAGCTGGCCTTCAACTATTGGGAGTCAAGGAAAATCAACTTGAGGAATCCAAACAACCCCAAGTGATGACTGGCTCTACTATCGACACTGCCTATGATTTCTTCAACTATCCTGAGCCCCAAGTCAAGTTAATGAAATTCGATCTCATGCTAAAGGATCACTGGAACCTTTCACAATCTCTCCTCCCATTTACCTTGCTAGAGATTCCAGACAAATCAGTAAGACATTGATTTTAAATTCATATGTAGGTGAGCATAATGAAGGCAGTTGCTATTTTGGAAGACACTGCCGACGGCTTGAATGAACGTAAGCTCAACATCGTATTGATGCTGCAACCAGAGCAGCTGCTTGAGCTAAGAAACATGGTCTATAACACAGCTTACCTCTCATTACTAAATAAGCGTTATGGCGAGGTCGCCACTGGTAAGAATTATTCTATCTCTCACCAAGGACTATAGAGAAAATGCCTGAGAAGTACTTAAAGATTTTCAACCCTTTGAAAGCCACAGTGTTCCAAAGCCATTTAAATGGCCAGCTCCGTAAGAGCTTCAGTAAGCTATTCCATTCCTTTATCGACGAATACAATTGCGATGTGAGCGAGTAGCTTTCATATTTCAAAGTTCTAAGTGATATCCAAGTTGACGTGTTTGAATTCTTAAAAGTTGACAAGTTCCCAGTCGTCGAGTTCAACACCTCTATTGTTTGGAAGCCTGGCAAGTTCTAGCGCAATCGCAAGTCGAAAACTTTGTGGCAATCCTTCGAGACACGCTATTAATTCAACACGAGCATTGACAACTCAGGGGGTGCGAATTGCCATGATACTTCAATCGCTGGTCAACTTCTTCGTTGACATTCCTTGCAGAACCCAAACTTAAAGATTCATGTGCCTGAATATCTTACTCGATAAATGGTTGAAGGAGAACAAATCCATGAGGAGTGTGGGTTATAAATGCACCAAAGCATCAAGACTTCTTGCTGTAGCAAGGGAGCTGGAGGATCAGATGTGGGTTTTGCTTGACCCCAAGGCCGTAGTACTCAAGAGTAATGATGCTGAGAAGCTAGAAAGGAAGGTGTATCCCGATATTGAAGATTAAGTTATAGCACAGCCCAAGTTGAAGCCCAGACTTTAAAAGCAATTGGACAAGGCAAAGAAGGCTCTCAACCTCCCCGATATGACTGCTGGCAATAAGTGCAAACCAACCACCACCTACTATGTCAAACTCTACTCTAAGGAACTCTGGGTATAAGATTGCAGCTGCAGAATCCACAAGCTTCATTTTTGAGAACAAGTTGCCTGAGTCCTGAGTACTAGATATGCCAAATCTCCTAAACCCCCACTTGAAAAAATAATCAAAACATAAAAATTCATTTCCCCTAATCCATTCACTAATCACTGCTTCTTATTACTTAAGCATTCTATCATAATACACTTCATACTATACTGATTACTTTAGTCAATAGCGATTGTTTACCTTCCTATATTTATCTTAGCTTCCTTATATTGATATTGCCATTAATTAATTAAACCCTTGTCTGGAAATGTTCCATTGGCATTTAAATCTGCAATAGCAATTCTCTCGAGTATATTCAAGCTGTCTAACTAAATGACACATGTATTAACAGTCGTCAGCTACTAAACTCAACTGGTTAGCTGCCATTATAAAATGTCTCATTTGCTATTCCATTTGACGCCGCTCCTTTAAAACCCCAGAGCGGCATTGTAATTGTAATTAATTTTTCAATTTAACTTGCACACATTGAAATCGCTAAAATGAAGTCTGCTGCCCCAAAATATCAGAGAAAGAAGATCAGCAAGTAGTGTCACTTCCTCCCCCATTAATGCACTGACACTACTACATTCACTGCCACTTCCTCTTATTACAAGCATCTTAAAATAGTTCACAGGGGTTTTGGGAAGAATTTAAAATGAATCGTAAGACGTTCTCTTGTGACATATGCGGTCATAAGTCAATCTCTGAGGACAGCTTGAGAAAGCACAAGTGTTTGTAGTAATTGGTACTCTCAAAAACCAAAACCATTGCAAAAGCCAAGAGACATGTACCCCTTCAAGCTAAACCCCATGTTAAGAAGCACGATCAAGTCAAAGGTAATAAATTATTCTCTTAAATGATTGCCTAGAAGTCAGAGTGAGCCCTAATGTCAAACATGTTTGAGGAAGAGAAGGAAGGGCACATCGCCTCCACCACGCCTGCCAAGATAGTGAATGACCATATGTTGCTTGATATGGAAGAGTCATTCACTGATGGTTTCATAAGAAGAACTATTCTATGAACAGCCAGGATCCATGAACTTTGAACCTATGCTACAGCAATAATAAGTAAATTTGATCAAATCGAGTGTACCCATCATTTATCAGCCAACCGATGCTGCTGACCCCATTATGCAGGATCTCTCACTTTCACCCCCAAAATATCCCCTTCTTATCGACGACAACTAAGAAGAAACCCATCTGATGTAAGAGCAGCCACTCAGGCATTTGGCTCCCGTAGAGGTAAGCCAGCAACTGTAAAGCTAGATTTCCAGTCTAAATGCCCACCACCCAGTTTGTACAAAGCCAAAACCCCAGAATAAGTTGGACCCCGTCACTGGACTTTTAATCAGCAGTCTAAGAGATGTTCAATCCCCATCCTATGAGTACCCCATTTAATCCACTCTCAATGCAAGCATCTATAGTGAGCAGTGCCAACAGCATCAATTTTTCTTAGCAGCCATTACCCCAATAACATCTTTAAACTTCCGGGCCCCTTTTTAATTAGCCACTGGATTTTCAAGACTAATAACCAAGGCTTTGGTCCGAATACAATTAGAGCTTGTCCTCGCTTAGTTTCACAAAATCTCTTTAGCATCTAGTGAACCCCAATTCTCTATCTGTTGTCAACGCTGGGTATGAGTAGTAGAAAGTCAACACACCAAATGAAAGAGTCTACTCATAGGAAGAACAGTCGATTGCAGGAGATAAGAATCTAGGAGATCGAATCGTCAGTGAAAGGAACAGATTTGAAAGAAGCTCTCAACTTTATGTTATAAAATATCAAGAAGCACTCAGACTACTAATGGGGAGATATCAACGAATCAACGCCCAAGGACTAATCAAAGCAACTTAAGCATCTGCATTTGACCAGAGCCCACTACAATCTTGACATGGGGACTCAATTGAGAGAAAGCAACGCCCAAATCGGCTATGGGGAAATCACTCAAGGGGGCGTTGACAATCATTTCTTCATTCTACAAGTTGGGGTTCTCTGAAAATTCGGTATTCTTGGATATAGGCTCAGGCTTTGGGCAAGTCAACTTTCAGGTAGCACTCCAATATAAACGCTAGAGTGTAGGCATAGAAATCGTC
>ARYC01016977.1:0-13015 GCA_000711775.1 Oxytricha trifallax
TGGTAGTCACTGTTGTTGCTGCTGATAACCTTGGGGTTGGGTTCTAGTGTTATTCAGCAACGAGCTGCTAAATGAGGCTTGTGTGCGATTGATGAACATCATTTCATTTGCCTGGGTAGGGTTATCGATGGTGTTCAGTTATCTGCGCTTTGCTTTGACCATTTCTCTAGGGGATAACTCATCTGCTCGCGACGTGAATGCTTACAGGGGGAACTTCGGGGTCTTCGCCTGCAGCGTCTATCTCTCGGGGCGCTTGCGCTTCTTGGTGCCATTGTTGAGGAGATTCACGGCCCTGCCACGGTTGCTCACGTTGGAAGTGACTGCGTTCTCCAGTACATCGAACATCTGCGCAGTCAACTGGATGAACTGCTTCTTGCCCAGAGCCTTCTGCGACTTCCTGTGTTCCAAGCTGGCCTTGATGTTCTAGGGGAAGAAGTCGGGCTTCACGGTGTTGATGATCTATATCAGGGGTTGGTGATAAGTTAAGGGATTAGTTAATCCCCGGGTGGTTTAGATTGACTAAGTTTGTTTAGTATTATTACCAATATATCCCAAAGCTATCAATATCCACTTACGTTGTAAAGGAACTGCCTGTTCACTGAATGCTTGCCCTTGATCTCAGGCAGGTACTGGGTGATCTCACTGTCCTTCAACACGTCCTCAAGCAGGTTCACCACGGACAGCTCGTTGAGCTTGGGCACATGGATGATTCGCACGTCCTGGTTGCGCAGCACCTATTACAAAGCCAGATTAATCTCAAACGATTTGAATCATGAACCAAGCCACGTACCTTCTTCCTTCCCACGAAGATGCCCTGGATGTACTCGAGCGTGCACTACTGATAGGGTGGCAGGTTAGAACTGGCCTAAACAACGATGATTTCAGCGAATCTTACCCTGAGTGAGCAGGATCGAGTAGATGTCCTGCTTGGACTTGCCCAGTCTGGCCAGATCTTGCGAAGGCACGGAGTGCACCACCTGGTTGTTGATCGTCTCAGTGTTGATAATGGTCAGTCGAGTGGGGCGCTAGAGCTCCCCAGCATCATCTTCATCGCCCTCCTCCTTATCATACGAGAACTTGAACTCCTCCTCCTGGTATGGCGCGAAGCTGGACACGTCGCCACCTGATCTTTTTACACATTTGCTTTCTTCTTCGAAGGATCAGTCCTGGCCTAAGCTCGACTGGCGTGTTGGGTTTCGAGACAAGATACTTATCGACCTGGATGGCGTTCCTCATCTGCTGGATGGCGGCCTGGTGGAACTCTGCAGAATCCTCATTGCCAATCATGTTCGGGGAGTGGCCGCCATGGTCGTAGGTCTGCTCGCGACTCTCTTCCTCGACAGGCTTCATTTGAGCATCAGTGCCCTGCCCTGCAATGTTGGCTCTTGCGCCAGAGATCTAAATGCATGATGTTGAATATCAGAATAGATATAGTGGCATGATAACCCCACATGATAGAGGAGTGCTGACCATGAAGGGAGGAAGGGGTGATATGTATAGTAGAATACACCCTAATTCAGGTTGAAGGAAATGAGTAGGAATTCATATGATCAATGGTTGATTAATTAGAATAGAGCTGAGCTTACCTTGCATCGCACCACGCCGAGATCCTTGATAGGGAAGCCATTCATAACCCCGCTGCCGAAGCTGCTCTGGAAGAATGAGCCTGCGTGGGTTGCTGCTGGCCACCACCCATCCCTGGCTGCGCCAGGGAGTGGGGGTGGGGGGCGTCCCTGATTTCTCCTTCTTCGATGTCGCCAGTCTTGTCAGCCACCTGCTGTTACTTGGAATCGCTGTTCATTCTTATTAATTAATAGTGGTGATTAAAAATTTAACTGAAACATCCAAATTCAATTAGTGTAATATGAAATTAAAATACGTTAATAAATTTTAATACTAAATTTACAAATTCTCGATTTCCGCAAATATATATAACATCCTGAATCAGAGTGGAATCGATCGATCTCAGCGCATACTATTCATCATCGATCATTCAACATATCAGAGTGTGCGTCATAACCCAATCATTCATATATCTCATTGGATTTATATGAATAGTACTTATTCATCATTCTGGGTTTTGTCGAGAAATTGATTTTTTCAAAATCTATTTCAAAAATTCGACAAAACCCAGAATGATGAATAAGTACTATTTATATAAATCCAATGAGATATATGAATGATTGGGTATGTGACGCACACTCTGATATGTCGAATTATCGATGATGAATAGTATGCGCTGAGATCGATCGATTCCACTCTGATTCAGGATTGTATATATATTTGCAGAATCGAGAATTTGTAAATTTAGTATTAAAATTTATTAACGTATTTTAATTTCATATTACACTAATCGAATTTGGATGTTTCAGTTAAATTCTTAATCACCTCTATTAATTAATAAGAATGAACAGCGATTCCAAGTAACAGCAGGTGGCTGACAAGACTGGCGACATCGAAGACGGAGAAATCAGGGACGCTCCCCACCCCCACTCCCTGGCGCAGCCAGGGATGGGTGGTGGCCAGCAGCAACCCAACGCAGGCTCATTCTTTCAGAGCAGCTTCGGCAGCGGGGTTAATGAATGGCTTCCCTATCAAGGATCTCGGCGTGGTGCGAGGCAAGGTAAGCTCAGCTCTATTCTAATTAATCAACCATTGATCATATGAATTCCTACCCATTTCCTTCAACCTGAATTAGGTGTATTCTAATATACATATCACCCCTTCCTCCCTTCATGGTCAGCACTCCTCTATCATGTGGGGTTATCATGCCACTATATCTATTCTGATATTCAACATCATGCATTTAGATCTCTGGCGCAAGAGCCAACTTTGCAGGGCAGGGCACTGATGCTCAAATGAAGCCTGTCGAGGAAGAGAGTCGCGAGCAGACCTACGACCATGGCGGCCACTCCCCGAACATGATTGGCAATGAGGATTCTGCAGAGTTCCACCAGGCCGCCATCCAGCAGATGAGGAACGCCACCCAGGTCGATAAGTATCTTGTCTCGAACACTCAACACGCCAGTCGAGCTTAGGCCAGGACTGATCCTTCGAAGAAGAAAGCAAATGTGTAAAGATCAGGTGGCGACGTGTCCAGCTTCGCGCCATACCAGGAGGAGGAGTTCAAGTTCTCGTATGATAAGGAGGAGGGCGATGAAGATGATGCTGGGGAGCTCTAGCGCCCCACTCGACTGACAATTATCAACACTGAGACGATCAACAACCAGGTGGTGCACTCCGTGCCTTCGCAAGACATGGCCAGACTGGGCAAGTCCAAGCAGGACATCTACTCGATCCTGCTCACTCAGGGTAAGATTCGCTGAAATCATCGTTGTTTAGGCCAGTTCTACCTGCCACCCTATCAGGAGTGCACGCTCGAGTACATCCAGGGCATCTTCGTGGGAAGGAAGAAGGTACGTGGCTTGGTTCATGATTCAAATCGTTTGAGATTAATCTGGCTTTGTATTAGGTGCTGCGCAACCAGGACGTGCGAATCATCCATGTGCCCAAGCTCAACGAGCTGTCCGTGGTGAACCTGCTTGAGGACGTGTTGAAGGACAGTGAGATCACCCAGTACCTGCCTGAGATCAAGGGCAAGCATTCAGTGAACAGGCAGTTCCTTTACAACGTAAGTGGATATTGATAGCTTTGGGATATATTGGTAGTAAAACTAAACAAACTTAGTCAATCTAAACCACCCAAGGATTAACTAATCCCTTAACTTATCACCAACCCCTGATATAGATCATCAACACCGTGAAGCCCGGCTTCTTCCCCCAGAACATCAAGGCCAGTTGGAACACAGGAAGTCGCAGAAGGCTCTGGGCAAGAAGCAGTTCATCCAGTTGACTGCGCAGATGTTCGATGTACTGGAGAACGCAGTCACTTCCAACGTGAGCAACCGCGGCAGGGCCGTGAATCTCCTCAACAATGGCACCAAGAAGCGCAAGCGCCCCGAGAGATAGACGCTGCAGGCGAAGACCCGAAGTTCCCCCTGTAAGCATTCACGTCGCGAGCAGATGAGTTGTCCCCTAGAGAAATGGTCAAAGCGAAGCGCAGATAACTGAACACCAACGATAACCCTACCCAGGCAAATGAAATGATGTTCATCAATCGCACACAAGCCTCATTTAGCAGCTCGTTGCTGAATAACACTAGAACCCAACCCAAAGGTTATCAGCAGCAGCAACAACAGTGACTACCATGATTGACAACGCCCATATTTAAAGGGCCATTTTAATCAAACAAAGCAACTTCCCTTAAAACTAATTCTCCCTCACCAAATTCTCTCCAGTACCCTATATGCTTTCCCTAATTCACCCCAATTACCCCCCAATTCACTAATTCACCATTATCTTTTTACTTTATTCCCCAACACCACTTAATTTGTTCAGTGATTACTCCTTCCAAATCCCATTCATGCAAAACCCCTGAATGTAATTTGGAAGTTTTAATATGTAATGAATTGGTAAATTAAAAACTTGATCAAATTATTAAAAATTATAACTCAATTTACAAACAAAATTTCAACGTAATATATATATAGCAGAGTGTGATAGTAGTCGATTAACTTATTTACTATAGTATAGTTAGTGATACAATAACGCAGAGTCAATACAAGAGTGATATGTCCAAGTTCTGTTTAAACTGCTATTGCATTTTCTAAAACATAGAAGACATCAAAGCATCTTGGGGAAGGATGCGATCTTTGGGGTTAAAGCATAGCAACTGCTTTAACGATCTTGAGGAGCTCGGTCTGGGGGTTCTCAATATCATCACCCAGACTTATTTCTTAGCAGTGTCTCATCATGTCAATCAATTGGTCCTTTGATGCAGGCAAGCGACCCTTCGATGCCACCTGGTATAGAGTGATTCCAAGAGCCCATGAGTCCAGCTTTCTCGCATTGGCTGCAACTGTTATATCAACTTACTATATCTCAGGTGCTTGATACCCATAAGTGCCCTCGCCATTGGTGTTCGCCATTCCCCAGTCGCATAGCTTAGGTACCCATCGATCATCCATGAGAATGTTTTCAGGCTTGATGTCGAGGTGAGCAATATTCATTTTATGAGCGAATGCCACTGCCTTATTATACCATAGCTTATAAAAGCCACCTGCTTGGGGTTCAGCCCTTACTTCATCAATTTGCGGAGTTCAAATGGATAGTACTCGAGCACTAGAGCAACGTAATCATTCAAGAAGGTCACTTCGTTGAGCAGCTTTACCACAAATCTTTACGAGGGGTCTTTCGTCCTGTTCAATATCTGAAGTTAGTTAAGTTCATTGTTAGGATTGGCTTGGCTAATAACTGGCACCTTCACTGCAACATGGAGAGTATTATGGTTAGCCTTGAAGAGAACGTTTCCAGGGAGACACTAGCATTTGTAAACTCGGCCATAAGAACCAGAACCGATTAGCGAGATTTTACTTTCAAGTACTTCTTCTCCAGCTCCCACTTTGTCAATTCGTCGATTTCCTTACATGCAGCATCCAAGTCTTCCTCCAGCTCTCTTTACTTATCGATTTCTTGATTGTGCAACTTTTATATTTCCCCCAGCAATTATTTGATAAGCCCTTCCCTTTTCAATGACAAGTTGTAATTATTGATGGCTCTTTGTAATAAACCCACCTGCTCCTCATTAAGCTTGTCCAAGCTTAACTTGCTTATCAGTGTGCAGTCCTAAGTCCCCGTGATCGGTTATCAGATGGTGTATCTTTTAGGCAAGACGGTTGCGTTGGAATTATTACGCGACTATCAGACGGCGTAGTCACTCGAGATACTATTGACTGTTCAGAGGAGTTTTAACAAGCAATTTTCAGAGCATATTCACATACAATAGTTACCTTTGGTCAATCGATACCGGTGTTACCACTCAAAGTACGCTGTATGTTAACAGTACTTTTGTAAATGTGTCCTCAACACTTGCCAAACCGCGATTCTCAACAACTCCTCATCCATTCAAGTCTCAATCCTCCGGTTCGCCGATTGACTGAAATCCCCAGAATATCGTGATTGATCTTTACTAGTACTGATCATTGTCAAGGTCTTAGAAATCCGAAATCTCCGACATTTTACTCATCTCGTTCTAATCGCTCTTAATCTTTGGTTTATTCTTGGAAATGTTCTATCGGTTTTTTATATTGGGGTTTTGGATGATGACAACTGACCCTGCTGATCCATGCAAGCTGTGTAAGTATGGCTCCTCTTCATCCTCTTGAATGGCGTCAATTGTTCTCAGTTGGGGTTTGACTTTACCGTACACATAGAAGTTGAAGTTGCACTTACCGCCTTACATTCCAATTGACTTGTGTACAATAGTTAGCTCAAAATTTTGGAGCCCCAACTTTTCCAGAGTTATGTTGGGGGCTTGTGTCCAGCCAGTGCTTATACCCAATGCGATTGATTGATAAGCTTAACAATGCTTTGCTTGGTGATCTTGCTCATGACAGTGTCAAAGACGTAAACATGGGTGATTTTTATTAGAGATGGGGTCATGAGGTACTGCATTGCTTCGATATCATTACAATGGAATTCAAGGAGATCAAGAGCACTAACAATATGCTTGCAACTGCGATACTTGATTTTGAAACCCCTCAACTTCTCTTGGCAGAAGTGAAATCTTTTGGGGACGATTTCTATGCCTACACTCTTGCGTTTATATTGGAGTGCTACCTGAAAGTTGACTTGCCCAAAGCCTGAGCCTATATACAAGAAAACCGAATCTTCAGAGAACCCCAACTTGTAAAATGAAGAAATGACTTTGTCAACGCCCCCTTGAGTGATTTCCCCATAGCCGATTTGGGCGTTGCTTTCTCTCAATTGAGTCCCCATGTCAAGATTGTAGTGGGCTCTGGTCAAATGCAGATGCTTAAGTTGCTTTGATTAGTCCTTGGGCGTTGCTTCGTTGATATCTCGCCATTAGTAGTCTGAGTGCTTCTTGATATTTTATAACATAAAGTTGAGAGCTTCTTTCAAATCTGTTCCTTTCACTGCGATTCGATCTCCTCGATTCTATCTCCTGCAATCGACTGCTCTTCCTATGAGTAGACTCTTTCATTTGGTGTGTTGAATTTCTACTACTCATACCCAGCGTTGACAACAGATAGAGAATTGGATTTCACTAGATGCTAAAGAGATTTTGTGAAACTAAGCGAGGACAAGCTCTAATTGTATTCGGACCAAAGCCTTGGTTATTAGTCTTGAAAATCCAGTAGCTAATTAAAAAGGGGCCCCGAAGTTTAAAGATGTTATTGGGGTAATGGCTGCTAAGAAAAATTGATGCTGTTGGCACTGCTCACTATAGATGCTTGCATTGAGAGTGGATTAAATGGGGTACTCATAGGATGGGGATTGAACATCTCTTAGACTGCTGATTAAAGTCCAGTGACGGGGTCCAACTTATTCTGGGGTTTTGGCTTTGTACAAACTGGGTGGTGTGCATTTAGACTGGAAATCTAGCTTTACAGTTGCTGGCTGACCTCTACGGGAGCCAAATGCCTGAGTGGCTGCTCTTACATCAGATGGGTATCTTCTTAGTTGTCGTCGATAAGAAGGGGACATTTTGGGGGTGAAAGTGAGAGATCCTGCATAATGGGGTCAGCAGCATCGGTTGGCTGATAAATGATGGGTACACTCGATTTGATCAAATATACTTATTATTGCTGTAGCATAGGTTCAAAGTTCATGGATCCTGGCTGTTCATAGAATAGTTCTTCTTATGAACCATCAGTGAATGACTCTTCCATATCAAGCAACATATGGTCATTCACTATCATGGCAGGCGTGGTGGAGGCGATGTGCCCTTCCTTCTCTTCCTCAACATGTTTGACATTAGGGCTCACTCTGACTTCTAGGCAATCATTTAAGAGAATAATTTATTACCTTTGACTTGATCGTGCTTCTTAACATGGGGTTTAGCTTGAAGGGGTACATGTCTCTTGGCTTTTGCAATGGTTTTGGTTTTTGAGAGTACCAATTACTACAAACACTTGTGTTTTCTCAAGCTGTCCTCAGAGATTGACTTATGGCCGCATATGTCACAAGAGAACGTCTTACGATTCATTTTAAATTCTTCCCAAAACCCCCTGTGAACTATTTTAAGATGCTTGTAATAAGAGGAAGTGGCAGTGAATGTAGTAGTGTCAGAGCATTAATGGGGGAGGAAGGGAAACTACTTGCTGATCTTCTTTCTCTGATATTTTGGGGCAGCAGACTTCATTTTAGCGATTTCAATGTGTGCAAGTTAAATTGAAAAATTAATTACAATTACAATGCCGCTCTGGGGTTTTAAAGGAGCGGCGTCAAATGGAATAGCAAATGAGACATTTTTATAATGGGGCAGCTAACCAGTTGAGTTTAGTAGCTGACGACTGTTAATACATGTGTCATTTAGTTAGACAGCTTGAATATACTCGAGAGAATTGCTATTGCAGATTTAAATGCCAATGGAACATTTCCAGACAAGGGTTTAATTAATTAATGGCAATATCAATATAAGGAAGCTAAGATAAATATAGGAAGGTAAACAATCGCTATTGACTAAAGTAATCAGTATAGTATGAAGTGTATTATGATAGAATGCTTAAGTAATAAGAAGCAGTGATTAGTGAATGGATTAGGGGAAATGAATTTTTATGTTTTGATTATTTTTCAAGTGGGGGTTTAGGAGATTTGGCATATCTAGTACTCAGGACTCAGGCAACTTGTTCTCAAAAATGAAGCTTGTGGATTCTGCAGCTGCAATCGTATACCCAGAGTTCCTTAGAGTAGAGTTTGACATAGTAGGTGGTGGTTGGTTTGCACTTATTGCCAGCAGTCATATCGGGGAGGTTGAGAGCCTTCTTTGCCTTGTCCAATTGCTTTTAAAGTCTGGGCTTCAACTTGGGCTGTGCTATAACTTAATCTTCAATATCGGGATACACCTTCCTTTCTAGCTTCTCAGCATCATTACTCTTGAGTACTACGGCCTTGGGGTCAAGCAAAACCCACATCTGATCCTCCAGCTCCCTTGCTACAGCAAGAAGTCTTGATGCTTTGGTGCATTTATAACCCACACTCCTCATGGATTTGTTCTCCTTCAACCATTTATCGAGTAAGATATTCAGGCACATGAATCTCGAAGTTTGGGTCTGAAAGGAATGTCAACGAAGAAGTTGACCAGCGATTGAAGTATCATGGCAATTCGCACCCCCTGAGTTGTCAATGCTCGTGCAGAATTAATAGCGTGTCTCGAAGGATTGCAAAAAGTTTTCGCCTTGCGATTGCGCATGAACTTGCCAGGCTTCCAAACAATAGAGGTGTTGAACTCGACGACTGGGAACTTGTCAACTTTCAAGAATTCAAACACGTCAACTTGGATATCACTTAGAACTTTGAAATATGAAAGCTACTCGCTCACATCGCAATTATATTCGTCGATAAAGGAATGGAATAGCTTACTGAAGCTCTTACGGAGCTGGCCATTTAAATAGCTTTGGAACACTGTGGCTTTCAAAGGGTTGAAAATCTTTAAGTACTTCTCAGACATTTTCTCTATAGTCCTTGGTGAGAGATAGAATAATTCTTACCAGTGGCGACCTCGCCATAACGCTTATTTAGTAATGAGAGGTAAGCTGTGTTATAGACCATGTTTCTTAGCTCAAGCAGCTGCTCTGGTTGCAACATCAATACGATGTTAAGCTTACGTTCAATCAAGCCGTCGGCAGTGTCTTCAAAAATAGCAACTGCCTACATTATGCTCACCTACATATGGATTTAAAATCAATGTCTTACTGATTTGTCTGGAATCTCTAGCAGGTAAATGGGAGGAGAGATTGTGAAAGGTTCCAGTGATCCTTTAGCATGAGATCGAATTTCATTAACTTGACTTGGGGCTCAGGATAGTTGAAGAAATCATAGGCAGTGTCGATAGTAGAGCCAGTCATCACTTGGGGTTGTTTGGATTCCTCAAGTTGATTTTCCTTGACTCCAATAGTTGAAGGCCAGCTTAAGTATTCATAAATGAAGATGGGGCAAAATTAGGAATAGCAGTGTCAATCACGACTTCATCAGCGTCAGACTCTTCTATGATTAAAGGTTTGTGCATGCGTTAATGGTGTCTGCTCAATGTACGTTTAAGCATCCATTTGCCACAAACTTAGCAAGGAAGTTGGTCGAACTGGCTCTAAGATTTTGCATATCAAAAGTAAATAAATAAGAGGGAATCCTTACTTTAAAAGTGGACCGCTACTCTGGTTGCTGGCTTGCTTCAACTGATACCTTAACATTTAAATTAATATTATAGGGAGATAGTTGACAGAGATTCATAACTGCTGAGAAGCAGTCTTTACTGTAGTGGAAATTTTCCGTCTAAATAGAAATTGGTAAAGTATATAAAGAGCTTTGGGGTTTAAGAGCAATATATATATATTAACTTACCAGAGCCATGAATAAGGTAAGTCCAACCATTAATTTACACCTATTGCTGGGTAGATGCCGCAACCCATCATCACTGCGCTGGACATTGACGATTTTAACCATCATTGCCCAATATTCATCGGATTGCTGGAGTGGTCAGCGAATTGAGTGGAAATTTTGTGATTTGGAACTTAGTTATAAAAATTGAATTCAGATTTTAGATTTTAACTATAAATTATTAAACATACCCCTCTTATCTACTCATAAACCTCATTATACCCCCAACCTCACATTACTCCCTTTAATCACTCAACACTCTATTTAATCATCTCAAATTCATTCAAAATCAATCAATCAACTATCAGGGGTTTGGGGTTTGGGAGTTTTGTTGGCTTTGCCAACCATATTTTTGAACCCCCACAGATCGGTAGGTCGGTGGCCCCAATTTCTGATCTGAGGCCACTTTTCAGGGACCTCCTCATTTCCCCCGGATGCACCATGAGGGCCAACCTTGAGTCTCAGATCGACCCCAAACCACTCCCAGTCGTCTAGAAATCCAAGCCTCACTACAGAAACATAAAAAAAGTTGGTTTTAGAGGTGAGGAACCGCGGATTTAGAGGGGGGGTCGAATTATTTTCAATTCCAAGTTTGAAAGTCCCTATACTATCTCTAACGGATTATAGAGTATGACTTATATGATTTTACAAAAATTATTTTCCAATCTCCTCCCCATCCCACCACCCCAACCCAAACATCGCTAAAACACTCTAGATCGACGAGATAGAAGGAAAGAAGCCGATTGGTGGTGGGAGAGGCTATATCCCATCTTGAAATGTCAGGGAGGTCCTAACGGCCATTTTGGCCTAGAAATTTTCAAAAAAGTGCCTCCTCCTCACCCCTTGAGTCAAGCCCAGCTCACCCCATGTGATATCTATGATGGCTAATTGATCATAAGCATTGATAATAGTGTTTATTACTAATAACATGCAGTTTTAGGGAAGATCGAGCAATAGGGAAGGTGGTAGGCTTCAAATACCAGGCAAATGGGGTCTTATTTGGACTTGTTTGGCCTAAGACCTAGATTATGGAACTTTTCCGGAACAGCACTTTGGCTTGGCTAACTTTATGACCCCTCCACCTGAATTTCGGAAATTTTGTTAGGATAACTAAGTCATTGGTTTCTTTGACATGACAACAACATTAGGACAGGGTAGAGATGATATGGTAAGCCTAGAGAGCAGTACACTAGCCCAAAAGTCAGGCCAAAGCTTGGATTCTAAGGTTAAAGTGAAGAATATTACTTAAAATTAATACATACAATAATTATTCAAACATGCCTCGCTGAGGCTCGATTGCTTCCAAGCAACCCTTCCCCAGTGCAATAAACACCAGAGATTGGCTGCCCTAGCCAGCGGACCCCTCGACAGATAAATATGGGTGTCAGAGTCAGGTCATAGCCACACACAAACCCTAAAGACTTAAACGAAGAACTAACAAACAACTAAAACACTGTGTACCAGGTATTAACCCAGCCACTTAGCTTAGGCAACGAAGAAACAAGAAGTAAAAGACTCAAACAAAACAAACAAGCAGTGAGTAGCACTGCAAGCAGGTAATCTGCTGAGACGAGTTCTCACTGCTGTTGACTTATAGAAGTAGTTAAGAGAGTGAGTATCACTTACCAATACCAGAGTACACTCTCAAGTAGCAGAGTAAAGTTGTGTAGTAAGTTGAGCTAGACCAGCTCTAAGTTTAAGCTTTTGTAAAAGTAAGTACAAGTACCAGCAACAGCCCTGCAAAGCCCTCGGCGAGGATACAGCCTGAGAGGTCTTACGCCACTTCGGCCTTCAGGGTGTGTACCTCAGCACCCTTGGAGTGAGAGTCTTTCACAGAACTTAGGATTACTGGGTTTGAAGTCAAATCAAAAAGTCTTAAGTTAAAGTAAAGTTTGTAAATAAGCTTTTTCAAAACCCCAAAAGCAAGTAAAACTGAAACAACTAACAAGTTTTTCAAACTAAAGCTAAAGCTAATTCTATCTGATGATCAAATGCAACAACAACCTAAACCCCAAATATTTTGGGAACTTCCAAAAATTAGTTTGAGAAATCTAGAAAGTTCTATTTCCAAATTTTGGGTACTTAAGGAAGCTCTAAATATTTAATTGTAATAAATATTTTTCTTGTTGTTTGATGTTAGTGTTTGTTTGGTGGCCACCTCTTGTATGGTTTTGATTGGACAGCAGTAGCATTGAGCAGTTTGGGCAGCAACAACTTTAGCAATGGAATCGGCAGCAGCATCAATGATTTTAAAGGTAAGTATTTTTCCAATAATCTTAAAAAAAATATCTATTATTTTTAACATTTTTTTAGATTCAGCAGCAACAACAGAGGGCAGCAGGAGCAGTAGCAGCATCAGCATCCTCAATAACAACAAAGGTAAGGGAGGCTTAGGTAGGCCTCGTTGAATATTAATCTACCAATGATGTTAACCCCACCCATGATGTGATAACCCCAGATCTGAAACATGATCTTAAAATTTTTAGGACTTTTTTATAGGATTTAGGTTCAGCAGATTCAGAGATTCAGAGAAATTCAATCAGAGAGCAGATTCAGAG